>NIVC01003414.1:60000-99109 GCA_002269645.1 Macrostomum lignano | reverse complement strand
TGCTTCATCCAAGGCTGAGGTTCGCGACACCAATGATCAACCAACTGGGGACGAGGCGAGTGCCGTCACAGAGGCAACAGGCGCCACTGTCAATATAGCGGTCGCCAGAGCGGCAGCTCGAGCGGCCAGCATTGCCACATCAACTGTGATGAGAAACGGCGGTGGCGTTAGTCGCTACCGAATTCTGATCTCCACCCAGTGCGATGTTGAGCCCCAGCCGCAACTACCCCTTGCTAGAGGTGACATCAATGACGGTTGGTGCCAAGCTATAGAAAATTCGCAGGGTAAAGGCCACTCGTCTAACCAGAGTGCATCTGGAGAGCACATACTCAAGCTTCTTCCAGGCTCGGCCCAAAACTCGCTGACCGCTCCTAATCCTCAAACGCATACAGTAGTGACGGAGGAGCAGCTGCTTGTCACATCCTCGGCAGTTGACATCCCAAAGCCTGAGATGTCTGTCGAGAGCGCCTACATAGAATCTTCAGGCGATGAAGAATCAGCGTCAGAGACTGACACTACTGAGAGCGAAAATTTTCAAACATCGGAAAGCGACTCTGGTGCGGTTCAACCAACGAAAATTCGAGCGCAAACTACCACTTATCGCTCAGTTCTGCAGCAACAGCTTAGTGAGGCCGAGTCAGCGTCAAACCTCAACCATTTCAGCAGTTCTAATCAACTGCAGTCGGACCAAGAGAGGATGCGACGAGCTAAGGATGTGTTCCTCAGAGGTCGCGACTCACTCTGGGAGCAATTGTTGGACAGAGGGACATACACAAGCAAGCTTATCTACGTGTACCAGACAAGAGCCCGTCGAAAGACCGAAATCCAGAAGGAACAGCGACGGTAACCAAGGATATGACGTGTCTACTTTTGCACATTCTTTAAAAGAAATACTGGATGATAATTTAGTTCGAAATTCGCAGCAGCAGAAACGCAGACTGCAAGGTTGTCGATCTACAGATCTTGACAAGCTCGATGACTTAGACTGCGAGCAAGCATCACACCCTCATACTATCGTGAGTCTTCTTGAAGCCCAACCAGGCCAATTTAATTCCGTTTCACTCTTCGATCTTTCTAGATCAGCAATGGATAATATTGGCTCGGTAAGTAGTTTTAGTCCATCACTAATGGAAACAAATATTGATACGGGTGAAGAGACTTATCATAGTGTTGTCAAGGAGACGGATGTAGATACACTGCTGCAGCCTACAATGATTCAGTCTCCAGGAGCCATAAAAAGACGTTCTCGGAGTCTGCTAAACCTCACTGGCATAGTAGATAGCCAAGACCGCGAGTCGGCAGCTGAGACTGGCGTAGGTAACGCAATTAGTCGGTCAAATTCCAAGCGCAAAAGCCAGAAAAAGAAGAAAGAAAGAAAGAGCTTCATTGAGCGACTAGAAGAACGGGCAACAACCGATACAGAAAAGGAAATTTGCCGATCTTTGTCTCGACTCCGAATTCCTCCATGGATGGACAAAGTGCCACTCAATGGATGCAGTAGTGCTACACCGGAAACTAGTAGTAGATACTCTAGGCAAAAAGATGGGACTTCTCATGCCAGCATGAGCACCAATGACCTTGCTATCTCAGCATCTTTGAAACCGATTCAGACATCGGTCGAGACGGAGCCAACGGAAACCATCATAGACTCTCCAGTCGAAGTGGAAGAGAGCTACTTGAGACCGATTATTCTTCCGACGAGCGTGAGTTTGCCCTGTCTGCTTGCGGTGCGACCGGAACAACTGAACAAAGACTTAACTCCTGGCTCTCAGAATCAGCCAGTTATCAGCAAGCCTGAAACGAAGGGGATAGCCAAGACACGCAGTGAGCTACTTCGCGAAGGCCAGGAAGTCAGGCGACAACGTCTAGTCGAAATTCAATCCCGGATGCACCGACCATCGTTGGAGCCAGTGACTCTGACCCCAAAAGATTTTGTGCCTAAAGAATCAGACACATACTCCAGAACAGAAGCGAGAAGCCAGCAGGAGCAGCAATCGTCAGCTCGTGCCAATGAACTGGCTATTGCTGCAGCGTCCATTGCTCCATCGACACAAGGAGCTTCTCTAAGCTTTGGAACGCGCGCTCCACCACCATTGCCGCCAGAATGAAACTTGAGCCAGGCGCAACTGCTCGTGATAGCGCTTCTATTGTCAGTACATCAACTGGAGACTCGCGTGATAAGACCCCTCACCAACCTCTAGGTAACTTCGTATTTGAATCTCCTCCCCCACCACCTTCACGATTGTCCGGTCGTGCAGAGGCAATCGCAATTGCCTCAGCCGCGATAGCTGCTTCGACAACGACGCAAACAAACGAAACAAACCACTTTCCACCAGCACCACCGCCACCACCGCCAAGAAGTCCGGTGGCACAAAGAATGTCAGACAGAGATAGGGCATTGGCAATCGCTTCTGCTGCTATAAAGTCGATGGTGGGGCAACCATCCAGCGAAGCAGGTGACGTGCCCCTGCCTCCTCCTAGACAAACATTAGCACAGTTTCTTTCTCCAAACTGTCAGGAAAACAATTCTACCGTTTTTGAGGGGACATCAAGATCGCACATGAAACAATCCGATTATGGCAGAGCAGAAGTTTTAAATGAAACGCCACAGACGAGCAGAGACCGACAGCAAATTAAACCATCCTCACCCAGGTTCAGTTGAATCGCCAGACACAGAAACAGGACGATTTGCAGCATGCTCCGGCCGTGCAGGGTTTTAATCAAGCACCACCAAGTATTCACATTCAAAGTGAACCTGTGTCAAGCAGAACCGATCAGCTTAACGGGCTTCCAACGCATTCAGTGTCACCGCAGATGGGCAACCGACATGAGAAATTACCATCCATGATCGAGCAGAATGGTAATGACGGCAGTCAAACAGAGTTTAATGGGCCAGTCAATAACTTTGACAGTAACTCCAGCAACTCTTCTCATTCATTTTACTTTGAGGCCCAAAACAGCCCGTCAGCAAAGTCTTCGCCGATTCAAGAATTAAGAATTAACAGCCCAGTGCCTTCAGACTTTTCACGCGTCAGTCATCCATCCGGTAGCGACAGAGCTGTCGAGGAGAGCACGGTGGTGCAAACTTCAGTCGTGTATAGACGCATTGTTCGGCAAACGGTTGAGTTTTCTCGAGACAAGTCTGAGCACGAGAATGTAAACTCAGGCAGCGCAGAAGCGGCACCAAATGCTTTGGCTGGCGTTATTTATTGCCAGACCGAACCGGACATTGGTAATGAAGAAGAGCAGCGTGAGCTTCTGGCATTGGTAGACAGCCAGCTGGAACAGTTCGGAGAATCGCTCGCTGAACTTGAGAAGGGCGGCTCCAATCGCGTCGGCAAGTACGGGGAGATGATTTCAGCCCTGGTGGCAGCCAGAGATGACAGCGCCCTCATCAACGGCGCTTCTTTGTCCAGCCTGTTTGGAGATAACCCAGTGTCTCCTGGAGCAGCCTGCCGTCGTCTCCTCGTTGACTGGCTCTTGCGGCGTCCGGAAACGCATCGTCGATTGGCTCGACTGGCTCAAGCTTCTCATCGATGTCTGGGCCGCGGTTGCGTGCTCCTGCTATTCAACGTCGGCAGCGATTCCAGGGTCAGCCATCTTCAAAAACCGCCAATCTACACGCCAGTTGAAGAGCTGCTCGAGTCTGCTTCAATCGGAGAATCCGTGGATCTTAGGGAAGCTTGCGCCGCCTACAATCCTGAAAACGAATTTGTTGTGTCTTTAGCCATCGGCGCGGCTCGTCTCTGCGCCCGTCTCGCGGCTGAGCCGCAGCGAGCGCAAACTCCGCAACCGCCGCCTAGAGAGCGCAGGCAGATGTTTGTTGCCAGCCTGCGGCGCTCACTTCGAGACCGAGGCGTCAGCCTGCGTCATCACTACCCGGAGCTGCACGACCTGCTAGACGCCTATGCCGACACCGGCGAGGCTTTTGCGCCGGTGACAATTCGACCAGTGGACGCCGTCAGCGGTCAATCGTTTGCCTGCAGCATCGCTGTGCCCTCAGCCGAGGACGGAGACTGGTGGGCCAGCGAGCACCTGTTGGGAGACCATCCGCAAGTGTCTGCCTGTCCGCAGTTTGACAGTCGCTCGGATGTGAAAACGGAAAATTGTGGCAATAAGAAGGTTATCTCCACAGAACTGTGACTCAGTGATGATTCAAGAAGTTTGTCCTTGCCAGCTTGAATATTTGTAGGGATGCTTTTAAAATTGCAGGTACATACAGTGTAGTAGTACAGATGTTATGACTTTTAAAAATCATTGAACGGCTTTCCAATGTTATTTTCGACGGTAAAAATATTTACGAATTAGGTCTTAAAATTGCTATAAGCGCATATTAATACATATATACTCGTATTAATTTTTTCAATAGACTTAGTTTCGATGTAAAATTTTTAGTAGACTTTCTTTCTTATGAGTTTTCCTGCTCAGTTGTAAACTTTAATTCTCATCTATTGCATTCTGAACAGCAAATACGAATCAAAGCACCTTCAAAATGATCTGGCTGTGTATTAAAATATCAATGATGATTTGAAGTCCATGTTTTTCCTCGCTACATACTACTGCAAAATGGAACAGTAGAACAGTTGGGAGCATTGTTTCGAACTTGTTGAGAAGTATGGAGCTGCGATAAAAAATACAGAAGCTGTTGCACTAGCGAATGATGCTTCCTAATTCTCTGTGCAATTTCAAAGCCCCAGTGCCTTCATCCAGTCAAGTTCGGGCCTGCATGCTTTGCCATTATTTACTAATCGAATCGAATGTTTATTAATTGCAGAAGCCAGCAGATCCAGCTTTCATGGAAATCTGATGATGGAAAAAAGCAACAATGGGAGCTCGTCAGTTAGCCTAAATCAACACAATGTGAGAGGCATGGATAAATATCCAAATTTTCCCTCATTTGTACTCATCTTTTATTAAGCGGGAGCTTTCTCTGCTGAAGAGTATGCCAAAGCCAGTGCACCTGAATTGAACTGGAAGAGCAACTGCATAGATGCAGGCATCCAGCCTCCATCACCATCCCACTCCCAACTCATTCTGTTTCCTCTCTACCAGGCTCCATTGTTCTTCATCGCGGCCCCTCCGATGCAAAGAGTGGCTGAGCTAAAGCGGAATTCTGTGCCCCCAAAAATTACCGTCCGACCAAGAAAATCACCTGGCTGCTACCTGCCGCACCACCGCTGCGCTGCTGCTGCCAGGCCCGGGCTCCCAGAAGAAAAGCGTACTGTACTCAAAGCCTCTCACCTGGGTGCACAGCTGCAGAGCCGGTACAGGTCGAGTGGATTGGGACTCTGAGAAATGAGGGGGAGGTCGCCTTTGTCTCGCCTATTCCTCACCAAGTGTACAGTGAGAGGTGGGGAAGAAGAGGAAGGGGAAGAGAGTCTCGGCTCTCGTAGCAGGGTCGCCGGACCTTCTGTTCCACAAGAGATGCAGCACCTGCAGTGTGGCAGGTATTGATCGCCTGGGAAGCAGATAGAGCTGAGCAGGAGGAGTGGAGTTGAGCAGAAGTTTAGGAGGTGCTCACACACGCCAGTGGGATCGCAAAGTTTTGTTGAAATAGGATGAGGGTGTACAGTTCTCAAATGAAATTACTGTTTAAATAAGATTTCACGTGGAGAGATTTGCGTTGTTTTTAAGCGACTTTAATAAAATGTGATGGAAACTAAAAAGTATGTAGCAATGAGCTGCGGCTTACACTTGTTCTAAAGTATTCAAGCAGTTTCTGAGTTGTTTCATTCCATTGTTAAACACTTTCTGGCCATGGATGCAGTAATTCTCTCGTTTTTAACACTGCTTAATTGGTACATGTACATGTAATTCTAATCGAGTATTCGAGAAATGGCCTTTCAAATACATGTAGCTCTACCCGACACGTCCAGGAAAAATTGATCGATTTGAAGAGAAGTTTACCCTACTATATTGCTTCACAAAAACAAACTGTTTCTTGCTGATTGGAGTCCTGTTCCGTAAGTGCTTCGGAAAGTTGATATACTGGATATTGAACCACAGCAAACGGCTTAGAATTTAGATCTGTAAAGATTGAACCGGTGTACGCTTGCCGGGACGCCATCAAGGGCTTCTGTTAGCTTTTGCAACCTCAAACGCAATGTACCTCTTGACAGCAAAATGTAAATTTGCTCTCAGTGGAATGCTATCGACGGTGCACTCTTAGATTTACAGAAATGAAAATGACTGACTATGCAATTAGGATCATTCAACTTTTGCATTCAGAACGGTATTACGAGGACAATGTAAAGTGGAATTACACTTCAGTTCAGCAACTAGAGCGCGCCGTATATATAATGTAAATTTGAATGCACTTTTGACCAGCAACTACGACTAACTGAAAATCAAACTGACATGGAAAACTGGCTGAAGTAGTCCTGCAAAAACGTATCTCGTACCGTTTCCTTCATTGTTTAGCAATTTGGCGATCGTTATTCGCATTTTTTATGCAGAACAATACATTTCTACAAACAATGCATTGTTTTTAGGATCGTCAAACAATACCGGCGGCGCTCTACCGGCGCTCGCCAGACAATCGTTGTCACGCTCTGGACCGCTGATTATTTATCCATTACACCACGGACTTCTCAATACTCGGGACGGGAAACGATAAAAACTCGCCAACCATCTACATTTTGGTTTAAATTGTTTTGTGGATATTTACTATACGACAAAATATTTCAATGGCACCAAAATTTTTGCACACCATTTTGATACAGCATAATGCAGGGACTACTCAATACTCAGGACGGGAAACTACAAAATTCGGAGGCTGATCTATTAATAAGTTAGTCCTCAAAAAGCATTAATTCGATAGGTTCTACCTTGTAGTCAGTGAGTTTGTGTCTGTGGCAAAAACCTATCCAATTAATAGGCCTCCAGGTTTTTTCGTTTCCCGTCCCGAGTATTGAGTAGTCCGTGGTACAATGGATAAATAATCAGCGGTCCCAGTGCGTAAACAACGATTGTCTGGCGAGCGCCGGTAGACGCGAGCCATAGACAAATCGTTGTCACGTGCTGCGACCGCTGATTCTTTGCATTGTTTTTCTGTTTGACGATCCTACAGACAATGCATTGTTTGTAGTAATGGATTGTTCTGCATTAAAAATGTGAATAATGATCGTCAAATTGCTAAACAATGAAGGAAACGGTACGAGATACTTTTGCAGGACTACTTCAGCCAGTTTTCCATGTTAGCTTGATTTTCAGTTAGTCGTAGTTGCTGGTCAAAAGTGCATTCAAATTTACATTATATATACGGCGCGCTCTAGTTGCTGAACTGAAGTGTAATTCCACTTTACATTGTTTAGCAATTTGACAATCATTATTCACATTTTTAATGCAGAACAATAAATTACTACAAACAATGCATTGTCTGTAGGATCGTCAAACAGAAAAACAATGCAAAGAATCAGCGGTCGCAGCACGTGACAACGATTTGTCTATGGCTCGCGTCTACCGGCGCTCGCCAGACAATCGTTGTTTACGCACTGGGACCGCTGATTATTTATCCATTGTACCACGGACTACTCAATACTCGGGACGGGAAACGAAAAAACCTGGAGGCCTATTAATTGGATAGGTTTTTGCCACAGACACAAACTCACTGACTACAAGGTAGAACCTATCGAATTAATGCTTTTTGAGGACTAACTTATTAATAGATCAGCCTCCGAATTTTGTCGTTTCCCGTCCTGAGTATTGAGTAGTCCCTGCATTATACTGTATCAAAATGGTGTGCAAAAATTTTGGTGCCATTGAAATATTTTGTCGTATAGTAAATATCCACAAAACAATTTAAACCAAAATGTAGATGGTTGGCGAGTACTCGAGGGGCAGGTTGAGTCGAGTACTCATATATGAATCGATTGGAGTCTCTTTCCTGTGGGACTAATCAAACAAACGACTTAAAGCTTGTGGCATGTTGCCTGTTATTATTAATTATAAACTTTAATCCTGTCATAAACGCATAACAAATAGCAAAGACTGAGTTTGAAAATAGCCGACACGAAACCAAAATCAACGTAGCTAGACTGCAGCGTGCAGATCTTTGAAATAATTGAGAGTTAACCACTAGCACGTTGAATCAAAACTCCGGAATTTTTTTAACGTGTAAAAACCTGGTGCCAGGGTCGATACTTGGAGCAGCTTGCACAATTTTGTAATTCTGCTTTTCCGCTCGCAGGTTAAGGATTATGTTTCTTTGTTATAAAGTGTGGTTGTTTATATAGACTATCACTTTCACATTATTTACTGTGGTACAGTCAATCATCGCATCATACGTTTGATAATGCCTGTCTATATTCGTGTCAGGAACTGTGCGAGTTGTTTCTAATCTAAACAGAAAAATGGAACGGATGGACCAGAGTGGTCTCAGAAGTTTAGACAACAAATTCTAAAAACACTATTCTGGACGAAGCTTCAAATGTGTAAAATGCATCTTATTAACTTATACGGGTCGTGCCCGTTGATAGTCCTCGACGTAGTTACACTAATGATCACCGAAATGATGTCTATCTGGAGTAAATTTTTCACTTTTCTACCGACCCTCGCAAATATGAAGATCATCGTCTTGGCGTTGCTTTGTTGGAAGCAGACGGTGGACAAGAAGAGACTATGTCGACGGACAGAATGGACAAGTCAGAGATGGACACGCTACCAAGAACAACCAGGGAGCAAATGCTTGCTTATGGCTTATGGCTTATGTCTCTAGTTTTCCCACTCTATGCAAATATTGTTCCGGAATATGTAATTACCCATGTTTGTACATTAAGAAATATAGCCGAGTGGCTCATAAGCAACTATACACCTCGACACACTCTAAAGCTTGTAATTCATCAATGTGTGTGACAACGCACATCGTTCGATTTGCACAAAGTTTTAAAGTTTTCCGACCAAATCCTATCACAACCTTTCCTCTGGCGAAACGTCGAGATTCTCAATTGAGAAATCGCGTACTACGTTGAACCACAAGCTTTTATCTAGACCACGCTATCAATCCCACCGAGAAACGTTTCGCTAGCAAGACTATTGCGGTCGGGCGAGCATGCAATTTTTGGACCGGGGCAGGGTCCGCCAGCCAGCGGTAACGATGGAGTATCAGAGGCGAGGAAAAGAAGGTGGGAGGGTAATTGTCAGGCAGCAAGAAAAAATCCAGTTTTATATAGTCACTCTTGACCCCCTTAAGCCGGTTAGTCGGGTGGCTGGCCTGCCCCGGGTCTCTAAGCTGCAAACATTGGACTTGTGGCTCACTCTGCCCTGGCTCGCGCCGCTTTCTGATTGGTCCGCCGTTCCAAGCCGGGGCAGATCGCGAGATGCCGGTGACGTCAAACCCCTTCTGTTGTTTGCTGAAAAGTTCTAAAATCAATCAATTTATTTACTTGATGTACTTTACGTTTTAGTTAACAAACAAACAACCAAATTTTCTGTAGCATGATCACACTACAGGGGCATTTTCTGTTACACCTAATATCATACTGAGCTCGCGCATGAACAAAAGACGCGCGTTCAGCCCTAACATGTACTTAGTTTGCATATCGCCATCAGGAAACCTCATTTGTATCCTAGGTTTGCATAGCACTCCCGGGCCAGCCAATGAGAGTCATTCTTTCTCGGCTTGGAATTTTACCCTACAAAAGCAGACGGACGGAGGCTCTGGATTCCAACATGCCCGTGGCGAAAGCTGTTGCTGGACTTTCTTTCTGTCTTCGGCGTACTTTCTTGACAATAGCTCAGCTCTGGCAGGCACGAGATCAGCGAAGTTGTGCATGCTCCAAGCGGCAGCATTCAGCTTGTTCAGCTGCTGCCTGCTTCTGCTGCTGCTCCGCACACGGCACCGCTCTGGGTTTGTAAGCTTCGTCGACGGGCGCTATTTGTCTTCGCCTGCGCGTTCAAAATCTGCAGCCGCTGATGCGCCTGCCGCTGGCGTCGTAGTTGCTGGCTCTCAGGCTCTCAGAGCGGCCACGCAACAGCCGACGGAGGCAGCAGCAGCCGCCTCCGTGACGGCAGTCAGCCGTTCCGCAGTCGACCTTGAAGCAAAGGTCGGCGCAGACGGTGTTGTGCGAATTTTTCATCAGTCGTGGAAGACGTCAAAGCTGCCGCCGCGATTTCAGCGCTGGTCGGAGAGCTTCTCCCAGTGCTTGCCCGACTGGCAGCGGCGGCTGTGGACAGATGAGGACAACGAGAAACTCGTTGCCAAGCACTTTGCGTGGTTTCTGCCAACCTACAAGAAGCTTCATCAGCCAGTGCAGAAGGCGGATGTGTCCCGCTTGCTGTACATGTACAAGTATGGCGGAGCTTACTGTGACCTGGACTGCGAGTGTCTGAACCCGTTCGGTCACCTGTTCGTCAACGTGAGTCTGGCGTTCGGCGCAATGGCAGGCCACTCGACAGGGCCAGAAGACGACAGGTAAACTAACCCTTTGATTGGCGGAAGTTTGCATTCGCCGACTTAATAGGGGCTAAAGAGTCTTTGGATCGCTTTCATGTAGTTTAATATTGTAGTTAGACATGCGCGCTGATCTCCAGATTGACCTGTCTCAACCTGTCCTACGGTGTTGCGTGCTCGTGATGGATACCTCGCGTACCTCATGATTGATACCTCCCGTACCTCATGATGGATACCTCCCGTACCTCATGATGGATACCTCCCGTACCTCATGATGGATACCTCCCGTACCTCATGATGGATACCTCCCGTACCTCGTGATGGATACCTCCCATACCTCGTGATTGATACCTCCCGTACTTCATGATGGATACCTCCCGTACCTCATGATGGATACCTACCGTACCTCATGATGGATACCTCCCGTACCTCATGATGGATACCTCCCGTACCTCATGATGGATACCTCCCGTACCTCGTGATGGATACCTCCCGTACCTCATGATGGATACCTCCCGTACCTTATGATGGATACCTCCCATACCTCATGATGGATACCTACCGTACCTCATGATGGATACCTACCGTACCTCATGATGGATACCTCCCGTGCCTCATGATGGATACCTCCCGTACCTCATGATGGATACCTCCCATACCTCGTGATTGATACCTCCCATACCTCATGATGGATACCTCTCGTACCTCATGATGGATACCTCCCGTATCTCGTGATGGATACCTCCCGTACCTTATGATGGATACCTCCCGTACCTTATGATGGATACCTCCCGTTCCACGTGACGGATACCTCCCGTACCTTATGATGGATACCTCCCGTTCCACGTGACGGATACCTCCCGTAACTCGTGAAGCAAACGTGTGAACTTGAATTACTTGATGGTCTAATATAGCAATCTGTAGCTACATGTAAATTATAATGTTAAATAATGCTTTTAGGAGTTTTGACATAATCTGTTTTGGAAAAAAGGCTTGCCAAGCGTATGATCACATGTATAACAGCATATAGCAACTAACCACTGCGATGCGAGATCGCTAAAAATACGCCAGCATCTTTCCAGCCAAGGCTGTAGCCCCGGGACTTGTAATTTTTTGGCATGAGACTTCAAATTGAGGCTGACAAAAATAACTACAGAGGCCTAGGTTATTGAGCTGCGACCTTGCGAGTACACCGTGAGACAGATTTGGGGTCAGCTTAAAAATTAAAATATTATCCTTTTGCAAATGGCAGTTTAATGAGATGAGCCATGCCCCACTTCAATGTCTACGCTCCATTGAGAAATGATGCTTATAATGAATGAGCTATGCTGATGCAGTCTGATGGTGTGTTCCGGAATGAGCTGATTCAGTTTGATGGTGTGTTCCAGACTGAGCTGATGCAGTTTGATGGTATGTCCCGGGATAACCTGATGGAGTTTGATGGTGTGTTTTGGAATGAGCTGATGCAGTTTGATGGTGTGTTCCGGAATGAGCTGATGCAGTTTGATGGTGTGTTCCGGAATGACCTGATCCAATTTGATGATCTATACTGATGAATTTGAAGTTGGTCTGATTTTTGATAAAGATTCGATTAGATTCCTCATTACATCAAATCAACGCCTCTCATCTTGCAGGTACATGACCGAAGGCCAGGTTGAGAACAGCTTCATGTACAGCGTGCCGGGGCATCCATTCGTGATGGAGCTGATCAAACAGGTGGAGAAGCGACCGTTCGGGTCGCCCGAGGACACCACCGGACCCTACCTGCTGATGCGGGGCATCAATCGGAAGCGAAAATCACCTGACGGAATGCCTGCCACATTTCGCGGCCTGAAATACCTGACGATCTTTCCGCCGAGGTATTTCAATCCGTTCACCTGGCTGGGCAGGACCGAGCCGGCCTGCAAGGACAAGGGCGGCTTCACACGAGCCGAGGAGGAGCTCTGCAAGGCGGCGTTCAGGAACTCGAGCTACGTACTGCAGTACCACACCCAGGTGTGGCTGGCCGGGGCCGGCATCTCAATAAAGACTGAAGAGCAATGTGTGAAGATGAATTGCTAATCTAGCACAGCTTGAAAGTAGAACGAATGTCTTTATAAACCAAGCAATTATAGTCACAGCTGGAGTTAACTGCCGCGCTGCGGACGAACTGATGTGCATCGATTTATTTTGATCATATTTTATTTTTGCTTTACAGCTTCAGTTTTCTGTGACCTGTTTTGCCAAACATAAATATCTTTTAACTGATTTCTGTAACTGTCCGTCTGTCAAAACTGTTATTTTCAATATTTATGTATCGACGCCAACTTTATTAATTCAATATGGCAATATAATGCCAAAAAGTGCCTATTGATTTCAAATTCATTATAATTACCCCAAGCCCGAATCTTCTTGGCTTCCTGTTTATAGTTCAGCGATTATGTCTGGCTGTTCCTTGAAGTACGCTTTTGCAGTGCTGTGGTGTGCAGTTCTGTGGTCGCAGATGTTTGCGTATATTAATCCATAGCTGTAATTTAGGCTAGATTGATCAAAAGCGCAGTTTACTGCCTTGGGGTGAGAATCTAACTCTGCGTTTGTGCGCACAGCTACCATAGCCTATAGCATTTGGCCAGCTATCTGCACATGTGAACACCCGAAAGCCGCTCAAAATATGTAGCTAAACCATGCATGGGGGGTGCAGGGAGCATGAAACAGGTGATTAGGACCCAGCTGAGCCAGTCTGTTTTTTGCTGCACCGGAACGGAGCAACGCTGCAGCTCACGAAATTCAAGAACACGGGCTGACTTTTTGTTGTACACCTTCTCAAACAAGAATCAAGTCGACAGCCCATGGGAACGTCGAAATATTCGACGATTCTGCCAGAAGTTAGGATTTTTTTCCATTTTTCCCACGGAATAACGACCGAATGCTTGAGAAGCTAGTTGAGGATACCAAGCAGCTGAGGCTTACCCATTATTGAAGCTTGATAACAAAAGCCTGACATGCATGTAGTTGCAACAGGATCTCCATGCTAGAGAGACTAACTGAAGATGTCCAGCAGTTGTGTGATTTTCCTTCTGTCGAGGCTTGATCAGCGAACCTCGAGAAATTTGCAACAGCGGGTCCATAGTCACCTGGTGCTACCTGTTGAAGGTCCAGAAGCTCCGCCTGGGTGAAAGTCAGTGACAAACGAAGTCAGAGCTGATGCAGACACATGATTTCAAAGGGCGTGAGCGGAATTAGTTATCGACGAGACCCAACAGTTGAGTTAAGGCTTCTCCGGTAAAAGCCTTGATAAAGTGGGCCAAAATCTGCCGCATTTAACACTTACTCCGCACTTACTCGTATTTATAAAGCGCAACATTCAATGCACAAGTATCGAAAAAGGCCAATGTGGGATAAACTCCATTTATATTTACAACGCTTCAAAGACAGTAAGTAAACCACTGCAGATTTTTTAGAGCAGTCAACTTCCGAAAAATATAAAATATAACCCAAAATCGACGACTTCCACTCAAGGACGACATAAGTAGTAGGACGGGAAACCTCGTTTCTTAGAAAAATTTTAGAAAGCAGGTTTTCCCGAAAAAATACACTAGGGAGATAGGGATTTTTCATTTTTTCAGCACAAAAATTGTTATTGCTTTTGATTGGAGGCAGATCCAGTGTTCATCTTTTGATATGTTGTGCCTTTCTTCTTGCTCTATCGATATTTATAAAGATTTTCGTTCAGAAAAATAGGATTCTTATGTTAATTTATTATTTTACGTACGAAAAATCAAACATTCTTTGATTCTTTTGTTAACACGACCTGTTTGATGGCATAAATTTCGGGATTTATGCCAAACGCATATCCAGCAGATTGCAGACATCAGTATTAACGGTGAAAAAACAGTCTTTACGAATAAAAGGTATGCGTTTGAGTCCATAAAGTTTTGAGGAAACACACCAAGAAAGAAAACATGTATAAAAAGTTTGACGCAAAGTCCAGTCAAGTTACAGTTGGCTTCAAAGATCACGTTCTTCACCAGGGGTTGGCAAACTCTGGCCCGCGGGTCCTTTGAAACTAATTCACAATAGCAATCCGGCCCGCTCAAGGTTTGTGTCTTTTCTCAGCTCCCTTCTCTACTTTCTCGAGTTTCTTCCAATCCTCAGCTATAGGGATTTCAGTGCCGGGTTATTTATTAATGAAGACGCACTTTTTCGATCTTTGAACCGGCGATTGAGTGCCTATCTCTTTTCTTTTACTAATAGTAGGCTAGTGAGCAGTGGGCTTTATTTTTAATGCCTGGGGTTCTGAATTTCCTGATTTAAGGACAATTACTGTTTAGGGATATTTTGCGTAGCAAGTTATCTTGCCGAACTTTGATTTACGATCACCTACCTGCCACTTTTGGCGCCTAAGATACTGAAAAAGTGCATGATCTTCAGTGGATTTGTGATGACGAAATGCTTGAGAGACTATAGCTGAGGATTTCCAGCAGTTGGGGCTTGCCCACACTGTCGAGGCTTGATGGGCGAAACTATAGAGAAATTCGCATCAGGGTGTCCATAGTCACCTGGTGCCACCTGTTGAAGGTGCCGACGGTGTCGGGATGATGAAGGAATGCTCAGGAGACTAGCTGAGGGTGTCTGGTAGTTGAGGCTTGCCTACTGTCGAGGCTTGATCGGTGAAACTCGAGAAATTCGCATCAAGGTGTTCATAGTCACCTGGTGCCACCTGTTGAAGGTCTAGAAGCTCCGTCTCGGTGAAGGCCAGTAACCAACGAAGTCAGAGCTGATGCAGACACATTTGGTCGACGTGCTGATGAAATTTGGAGACTTGGCAAGGCTGCACTGAGGCGCAGTGCTATTTGGCGCACAGGGGTGTACTGAATACACTAGCGCTTATGGGAAAAATCCGACCTTCTGGCAGAATCGTCAAATATCTCGACGGTCTGGAGGGCTGGCGACTTGATTCTTGTTTGAGAAGGTGAGGAACAAAAAGTTAGCCTGTGTTCATGAATTTCGTGTGACTGCATTGCTCTAATACGGCGCAGCAAAAAAATTGTCAGGAACTACCCTCTTTGTAGTTCGACCGACGGGCGCAAAAATGGCTTGGTAATCCTACTTTTAAACTCCATATAAAGCATACACTTGACAAATGACAACTTTGCAGGATAATATAGTATACATGTGTATGCAAAGAATCCCTGAAAATGGAATCAGTCTTTTAAGGTCGTTATAAGCATGCATGTTTTATATCAAAATAATTTACCGCTGGAAGTTTCACTTTAAGCAATTACTGAATAGGTTTATAAAAAAATAATTAAATTGCAGGAAATTTTCCAGTTAATTTCGCATTGAAATCTACGCTGAATCTGTGTTTAGCTACATTTTAATGCGGTGTTTTGGACGCGGTTAGTCGCGCTGTCTAAAATCGCATTGTTCTATCGCTATACATCATCATGTAGTGTGTAGGAAAAACTGGTTGTCTATTGACTGGGTATTCAATACATTTTTGAATTGCTCCATACTGCTAACCGCATAACTTGACTTGAAGAAGTAAGAGTAGTAAAATGCAGAATCTGCAGTCATCAATGCAGTGCAGTGTATATAGTAAAATTAAAGTTACGTGGCTTGGTATTGGTCAATCGTCATTTCATAACCAATGAAATAATGATCAATGATGTGGTTTGTTCCTCATGGATTTAGTAGACCCTTATAGTGATTTTTTAATCCTGTTGGTTGTATTTTTAAATTTACAAGTAGGCCTAATTATTTATAATATTGTAGGCCCCTAATATTAATAATTATTTTGTATTGAATAAAATTCAAATTTTGAATAAAATTCTTTTTTCTTTTTTCAATACTCAATAGTTTAGGCCTAGAGTTGTTGACCATGACTAGGCCTATAGTAAAAAAACTTAATATGCTAAATTATTAATGCATGAGTGTAACATACACCGCACGTTATTACGCATGTTATTCCGCATGTTATTCCGCACGTTATTCCGCACGTTCCGCTAGTTATTCCGCATGGTCCGCATGTTGTTCCGCACGGTATTCCGCACGTTATTCCGCATTTTATTCCGCACGTTATTACGCATATTATTCCGCATGTTATTCCGCACGTTATTCCGCACGTTATTCCGCACGTTATTCCGCACATTATTCCGAATATTATTCCGCACTATTCCGAATTTTATTCCGCATGTTATTCCGCACGTTATTCCGCATTTTATTCCGCACGTTATTCCGCACATTATTCCGAATATTATTCCGCACGCTATTCCGAATTTTTATTCCGCACAATAGTCCGCACATCTACTTTTTTAACATATTTCCCACCAAAGGGTTTTTTCATATTGCTTGTTCTGGTTCTAGAACCAGAACCAATTTGTGAAGTATAACTTTTAGTCTCCATAACTAGAGCTAGGGAGATACGTGCTATAAAGTTTTTATTATTAAATGACAATCGCCAAGAAGAAAGTGAAAAATTGTGCTAAGTGAGGTTTGTTAAGGCAGTCAAATATTAACAGAGTTTAAGTTATACTGCTGTTTTTCTTGGAATTCCGAACCGATTCTGGTTCTGGAATTGGTAATATGAAAAGGCCCCTAGTCTAACTTACGCGTTCCATACATGATTTCCACGTCAAAAACGTGAAGATATAGATAGTTTTTAATAAGTATGACGATCTGCATAAAATATAATTGTAAAAAAAGCTAAATTAGCTAAATGCAGTAATACGGTTTACTTACTACACATTAGTTTTTTATTTGGTGTTAGCACTTATAATATTTGTTAAAGCGTAAACTTCTTTCAGTATCAAAGAACACTTCATTTTGCGTCCTGTAGTGACCTTGTACATGTATGATGTGATTCTTTCATTAATTTAATATATGTTGATAAGTAGTCACTTTTATCTTCTTTTCTCAACCTCTCCGCGACCCCAGCTCTGTGCATGCAACTCTGTAACTCAACTTACAACTCTGCAACTACAGTACTCTGTTGCAGTCAATTATAATTTTACGAATGCCATGTACATGCACTCAACTCGCGTAATCCAGGAAAATATAACGACAAGCTCATGTACATTAGGCTTTTGCTTTACATTTAAAATGTATCAAATGGAAAAATTACTTGTAAATCTTATACAGGACATCGTGGAAAAATGCCTAATAACATGCGAAAAATGTGCGGAATAAAGTGCTGAATAACGTGCGGAATAATGTGCGGAATAACGTGCGGAATAACGTACGGAAAAACGTGCGGAATAACGTACGGAATAACATGAGGAATAATGTGCGGAATAACGTGCGGAATAACGTGCGGAATAACTTACGGAATAACATGCGGAATTACGTGCGGAATAACGTACGGAATAACATGCGGCATAAGTTATTCACGTTATTAATGCTAGACCTAAAAGAAATGCTGGCTATCCTTCAGTTCGTTTGTTTAATTATTTTCAGTCTTATATTATTTTTTACCCCTTTTTCAGCATGGCAGGTCACCCATCTGCTCCAACAACAATTTTCATAGCACAAAATAAGACTATCATTGCCGCATGGTGTCCTTCATCAGTGTCTTGAGGGCCCACCAGTACAGGAAGTCCACTAGTTGGGTTAGCTGCAAGTGGCTAGGCCTATGCTCAAAGAACAAGCCCTTCCTGATAGACTCCTAAGTGCGGCAGTCCTTGCAGGCCTAGGCCCAGCCATTAACGTAACAATCACCTTGATAACATTGAAGCCGCATGGCCCGCATTTAGGGTGTCATAGGTAGGGCAGTTGTCAGTGTAGCACTGGCACTTGTTGGGCAGCAGCCAGTACTTTGCCAGCCAGCGCATCACAGATTGCATGTCAGCAGTCAGGATAGCGAGGTCATGCATCTTCATGAATGGAAGATTGCATAGGTCAGTTGTTGGCCTGACCTCAGCTGGTGGGACAATCGTTGTCAAAGCAGATGGGTGACCCGCCATGCTGAAAAAGGGGTAAAAAATAATATACGACTTTGAAAATAATTAAACAAACAAAACTGAAGGATAGCCCTAATTGCTAATATGGAAGACAAAATTTTAGTAAAATTTTTTTACTATTGAAAAGGCCTGTCTTTGCTCTTTTCAAATGCAATGCTTATTCTATTCAATTCACTTTACATGCATAGAATAAAAAATGAATGCTCAAAATTAAGAAGAAGAAAAGTATTTTGGCAAAGATAAGAAACCTTTTAAAAATGTTTTTTGATTGATTTGAGGTAATATTAATAACAAATTATATCTATATTATATATTTTTCATAAAAATTAGTTTTTAAAAAACTGCAATTGGCCTATGCTAAGCAGCTAAGGGCTCCAGTGAGATTTTGAAACTTCTAAATTTCTAATTTAAGATGTCAGATATGAACTTAAAAGTCAAAATGGAGCCCCCATAGTCCAGAAGGTGGCCTTTACGCCGGAATTTTCCGGCGTAATTTTGCACTCGCTGACAATCTTGGCGTACATTTGGCGTATAGAATATTCAGGTTCAACATGAAGTGTAAACAACCGGCGTACAAGAAATAGAAAAGTTCAGGGCTGATGCAATTGTGTAGTTAAATATCAATTAACCAAAGCTCTTCTGAATATAAACGGTTAACAAAACAGAAAATATTAACGAAATTTACAAGAAAAACAAAATTAAAACAAAGAATATTAGTTTTTGGAAAAAATCTGCCGTTTTCAAGTAAATAATTATTTTTAAGTTTTAAAAAATACAAATTCTTTAAAAAGTTGGCGTATAAACAACTTTTGACTTGGCGTAAAAAATTTTTGAACTTTACGTCGGCGTAAAATTGAAAAGACACGAATTTTCACTCCGGTGTACGCCTGCCATGATCCGGACTATGGTGGAGCCCAAAGCATCAGGAGCCTCTTCATTACAATCAATTCCAGAACCAGAATCAGTTTGGATTTCCAAGAAAAAAAGCAATATACCTATTTAACTTTGTTGAATGTTTGACTGTCTTAATAGCCTCACTTTATACAATTTTTCACTTTCTTCTTGGCTTTTGCCATTCAATAATCACAATTTTAAAGCACTAATATCCCTTTAGTTTAGGAGACAAAAAGTTATACTTTACAAAATGGTTTTGGTTCTAGAACCAGAACAAGCAATATGAAGAGCCTCTAGGTCCCAATTTCTTTATGTCAATCTCTTCATTTGGAGCCAAATAGTTCCTGTTATGCCTAAAACCAAGGAATTCTAAATCTAGACTTAGAATTCCTTGTCTAAAACCAACCACTTTAGAATTTAAGATATCTATAAGGAGAAATGGGGATTTCATGTGAACGTAACTTTAAGCTGCCAGATGGTCAGCAAAGCCTTTACTGACTGCTAGTAGTTTTTTGGAGTCTATGGTTAAAGAAAGTTAAGTGCTGCCACAGATAATAAAACAATATATATTTTACTCTGCATTGAGTTAAGCAATTTTTTTAATAGTCTATGGCTCAAAAAGTGTCTAAGGTGTCGTAGTGCTATTCTTTGGGTGAGCATCAGTGTGCATATGGCAAAAAAAACTGCTAGTTGCTCCCATGCTTGGGCGCAACCTAGGGATTTACCTGGCCATTTCTATTGATAACACACATGTAAGTTGCTATTAGACAGAATAGTAGTCATGTGACTGCTCTCAGCCAATAGCGACTTATGTGTGTGTTGCCAATAGAAATGGCTGAGTGATTCCCAAGGTTGCGCATATATGGTTACTCCAAAAATGAATTTTGACATAAGGCACTGCTGTTTGAGGCATCCATGTTCATTCACACTACTAACCAAAGAGTAGTTGCAAAAATCTAAACAAGATCTGTGAGTGCTGCATAGTAGCCATTCCTGCCGAGCATGGTCAGCAATGCTGACCATTTACAAAAAATGGGTGAAATAAGTCCTACTTATCTGCAATGGAATGTAGCAACTCGGTTTCAGCATTCTCTATGATGATATCATCAGTCTCAGAATCCAATGTATGAAAAATGACCATGGTTGTAGCTGATTTACTTTTCAATAAAATGACACACTACTCAAATGAAGTGCTTATTAAGTAGGTGCAGTGCTTTCTCTTTCAAAAAGGCCTGATTGCAGATTTTAAAGTGAACCGTAGTGTTTATAGCTAGACATCAAGTGTACACACTGCATAATCTATTTAGAGAGCATTAAGTAAACTGCACTTAAAACTGCTTTTTTCTACCCTAGATTTGTCTAAGCTGAGTCCAAAATGCTCCCTTCTCAGCTAGAAAGGCTTTGTACAGGGGCGCAATAAGATTCTAGCTATGGTCTATGATCAGTCAGCCCAGCTGACCATGTCGACAGGAATGGAGCTTTTGTATTTCTAGCTCCAGCGCGAAAAGGTTAAGGTGCCAGAAAAGAGTCTAAAGCATCAGGTCCCAATTTCTCTATGCCAATCCCTTCATTTAGAGCCAAATAGCTGCCATTATGCCTAAAACCCATTTTATTTTCACTCATTAAGTTGGTACTGTTCTCACTTCTTCATTTATTAAAGCTAAAAACAAAATCCTACACATAAAAGGCTCATTGAGGAATTACAAATGATTGACTACTGCTGTAATTTAATATCGAATTGATTTTTCTACCCATTTTATTGGAAACGGGACTCGCATGTCTATCAACCGATCCAAGGCCTCTCTTTGCCAGTCACTTTAATGTTATCCCAATTTCAGCTTGTAAAAAGTCCCCTCTAGCGACTCGTAAATCCCGGACCCCAGGATCTCTCTTGCACACATGAGTTCAGTTCCCAGCATGCCGCAGCCCTACGGTGCTGGCGCCATCTTCGCCTTGCCTGAGTCCGAGATCAAGCTCGAGACCGCAGATGACGACGCCGTCATCGACTCCGCCAATGCCGTGGACACCAATCCAGATCGACGTCGTCGGCGCGCCGGCTGCGACGGCGACAAGCCGACAACGGTGAGAAAGAAAAAATCCAAGATGACGCCGGCTGAATCCGCGGCTGCGGCGGCGCACAGCGGGGAAGCCCAGATATGCTCCGTCTGTGGCGACTTCGCCTCCGGCTTTCACTACTCGGCGCTCACGTGCGAGGCCTGCAAGAGCTTCTTCAAGCGGACTGTGCAAGGTTTGACTGTCTGATCCCTGCTGTCTCCTCTGTCTGATCCTTGCTGTCTCCGCTGTCTGGTCCCTGCTGTCTCTGTCTGGTCCCTGCTGTCTCTGTCTGGTCCCTGCTGTCTCTGTCTGGTCCCTGTTGTCTCCTATGTCTGGTCCCTGTTGTCTCTGGTCCCTGCTGTCTCTGTCTGGTCCCTGCTGTCTCTGTCTGGTCCCTGTTGTCTCCTATGTCTGGTCCCTGTTGTCTCTGGTCCCTGCTGTCTCTGTCTGGTCCCTGCTGTCTCTGGTCCCTGCTGTCTCTGTCTGGTCCCTGTTGTCTCCTCTGTCTGGTCCCTGCTGTCTCTGTCTGGTCCCTGTTGTCTCTGTCTGGTCCCTGCTGTCTCCTCTGTCTGGTCCCTGCTGTCTCTGTCTGATCCCTGTTGTCTCCTCTGTCTGATCCCTGCTGTCTCTTCTGTCTGATCCCTCCTGTCTCCTGTTTGATCCCTGCTGTCTCCTCTGTCTGATCCCTGCTGTCTCCTCTGTCTGATCCCTGCTGTCTCTTCTGTCTGATCCCTGCTGTCTCCTCTGTCTGATCCCTGCTGTCTCTTCTGTCTGATCCCTGCTGTCTCCTCTGTCTGATCCCTGCTGTCTCCTCTGTCTAATCCCTGCTGTCTCCTGTTTGATCCCTGCTGTCTCCTCTGTCTGATCCCTGCTGTCTCCTGTTTGATCCCTGCTGTCTCCTCTGTCTGGTCCCTGCTGTCTCCTGTTTGATCCCTGCTGTCTCCTCTGTCTGGTCCCTGCTGTCTCCTCTGTCTGGTCCCTGCTGTCTCCTTTGTCTCATCCCTGCTGTCTCCTCTGTCTGGTCCCTGCTGTCTCCTTTGTCTCATCCCTGCTGTCTCCTCTCTCTTTTCTCTAGTCTAAGGTCTTCTGCTCTGCATGGTAATTGAAGTCTTTTCTTTGTCCCAACAGTTGCAATCTCATTCCTGACCCCCGTCTACAGTCTACAATGCTTTTTCTGGGATTTTCTTCTTAATAGCCACAAATCCCCTTTGCAGACAAGCACGAGTACACCTGCTCTGGGAACTTTGACTGCGCCGTCAGCAAGTCGATGCGCAAGTCCTGCCAGTACTGCCGCTTTCAAAAGTGCCTGCGTAACGGCATGCTGCCGCAGGGTGAGCCGGCTGGGACTCCCGGGATCTGGGAGCAGTGTAGCATTGGGATCTGGGAGCAGTGTAGCATTGGGATCTGGGATCAGTGTAGCATTGGGATTTGGGATCAGTGCCTTGGGATCTATGATCGGTGTAGCATTGGGATCTGGGATCGGTGTAGCATTGGGATCTGGGATCGGTGTAGCATTGGGATCTGGGATCGGTGTAGCATTGGGATCTGGGATCGGTGTAGCATTGGGATCTGGTATCAGTGTAGCATTGGGATCTGGGAGCAGTGTAGCATTGGGAACTGGGATCAGTGTAGCATTGGGATCTGGGAGCAGTGTAGCATTGGGATCTGGGATCAGTGTAGCATTGGGATTTGGGATCAGTGCCTTGGGATCTATGATCGGTGTAGCATTGGGATCTGGGAGCAGTGTAGCATTGGGATCTGGGATCAGTGTAGCATTGGGATTTGGGATCAGTGCCTTGGGATCTATGATCGGTGTAGCATTGGGATCTGGGAGCAGTGTAGCATTGGGATCTGGGAGCAGTGTAGCATTGGGATCTGGGATCAGTGTAGCATTGGGATCTGGGAGCAGTGTAGCATTGGGATCTGGGATCAGTGTAGCATTGGGATCTGTTATTCTCTCTTCCAGACGTCCGCATGGATCGCACCCGGGGCGGTCGCAAAAAGTGCAAGCGAACTTCTCGCGAGCAGTTCGACCAGCTTGTGGAGCGAATTGCCGTGGCCGGCGGGCCCGCAGTCGTGGCCGAAGAGTCCTCGCCACCCCTTCGGCGCCAGCCTCAGCAGGCCCAGCTGTCCCCGGCTGTCTCGGTGCCGACTCCTTCGCCGCGAGGGGCCTCCTCGGGCACCGAGAAGCCATCGGGCGATCCGTTGGAGAGCTTCATTCGAGAGGCCCTGGCCAGCGACTGGATTAGCAGGCCGCTGCAAATCCACCCCACTCCATTGTCGCACGCTGACATGCATTCTGCGCTGAAGTGAGCTTAAAATTTGCTTTTAATCCGCCGGTTCTTGACTGAAATCTTCCCAGATCCCAGTTCTGAATCTACTGATCCCCAACCGGACACTTCCCAGATCCCAGTTCTGAATCTACTGATCCCCAACCGGACACTTGCCAGATCCCAGCCAATTCCGAATCTAGTGATCCCCAACCGGACACTTCCCAAATCCAGTTCTGAATCTACTGATCCCAAACGGACACTTGCCAGATCCCAGCCAATTCCGAATCTAGTGATCCCCAACCGGACACTTCCCAAATCCAGTTCTGAATCTACTGATCCCAAACGGACACTTGCCAGATCCCAGCCAATTCCGAATCTAGTGATCCCCAACCGGACACTTCCCAAATCCAGTTCTGAATCTACTGATCCCCAACCGGACACTTCCCAAATCCAGTTCTGAATCTACTGATCCGCAACCGGACACTTCCCAGATCCCAGCCAGATCTGAATCTACTGATCCCAAACGGACACTTGCCAGATCCTAGCCAGTTCCGAATCTACTGATCTCCAACCCCAAACGGACACTTCCCAAATCCAGTTCTGAATCTACTGATCCCCAACCGGACACTTCCCAGATCCCAGCCAATTCCGAATCTAGTGATCCCCAACCGGACACTTCCCAAATCCAGTTCTGAATCTACTGATCCCCAACCGGACACTTCCCAGATCCAGTTCTGAATCTACTGATCCCCAACCGGACACTTGCCAGATCCCAGCCAGTTCTGAATCTACTGATCCCCAACCGGACACTGTGGCAGTTCTGGTTATTCCAATCCGATACTACAAATCCCATTTAAGTCGCGTAGTCATGGAGACGAGCGCAGGTGAAATTCTACAGGTGCATGCGCGCCCCCATCCGTACCTACCAATCTGCAGTCAGTGGTTCGAGCGCGGCCTGGAGTCGGTGGTGGCCTGGAGCAACTCGCTGAGCTGCCTTGACGTGCTGCTGCTGCAGGACCGCATCGCACTACTCACCAAGAACTGGTTCGCCGTGCTGCTCATGGACACCCTCTCCAGGTCGCTGCCATTCGACGGCGGAATTCACTTCGCCACCAACCTGAGCCTCCGCCCTGCCGACGCTGCCCTCGCCCAGCTGCCTGCCGACTTCTTCAGCACCATCCACGGCATGTTCGAGTCGCTTGACCAGCTGCAGTTGGAGCGCAGTGAGCTGTCCATGCTGAAGCTCATGACCCTGCTGGATCACAGCATCGTGGACGATATGGAGGTCATCTGCCGGTCGGAGCCGCTGCGCAGCTCAACACTGCGCTCGCTCTATCGGGTCTGCTCGGCCAAGATTCGCGAGCCGGACGACTCGGACGCGTGCGACCTGTACGTCAGCAAACTGCTGCTCCGGCAGGGCTTCTGCGTTAACCTCAAGATGGGCCTGGAGTCCTGGCGATCGCTGGAGCCGCCTACGCCTAACCGCTGCTCCGAGCTGATCGCGGCCGGGCTCGGCATCGACTGCCCGCCGCCGGTGCCGCCAGTGCCGCAGCCGCAGCCGCAGCTCAGTCCCGAGGACGACGCCACCAGCACAGACTCGTGTCCCGACCAGTTCCGCAGCCGGGTCTATTATAAAGCTATGCGGCTGGGGGCCGGCCCGCCCACGCCTGGCCAGGGGCCCACGGCCTGGTTTGTACAGCAGCCGTCTCAGCAGCAGCAGCAGCAGCAGCAGCAATTTCAGGAGGACTTTGACCAGCACCGGCTCATGGAGCAGTATCCGGCGGATGACGCCAGCTTTGACTGACGCTTGGCGGGGACATTGTTGTTGCCGGACTTCAGGCAGCCAGGCAGGTACATGTACACGTAGACAGGCAGACAGACTGGTACATGTACACGTAGACAGGCAGACAGATACATGTACACGTAGACAGACAGACAGACTGGTACATGTACACGTAGACAGACAGACAGACTGGTACATGTACACGTAGACAGACAGACAGACTGGTACATGTACACGTAGACAGACAGACAGACTGGTACGTGTACACGTAGACAGACAGACAGTCAGACTGGTACATGTACACGTAGACAGACAGACAGTCAGACTGGTACATGTACACGTAGACAGACAGACTGGTACATGTACACGTAGACAGACAGACAGTCAGACTGGTACATGTACACGTAGACAGACAGACTGGTACATGTACACGTAGACAGACAGACAGTCAGACTGGTACATGTACACGTAGACAGACAGACTGGTACATGTACACGTAGACAGACAGACAGTCAGACTGGTACATGTACACGTAGACAGACAGACTGGTACATGTACACGTAGACAGACAGACAGTCAGACTGGTACATGTACACGTAGACAGACAGGCAGACGCACACACGCACAGACAGATAGAAAGAAGCAGACAAACAGACAGACAGACAGACAGACGCAGACGACAGGCAGGCAGCAGGTCTACAGTCGGACAGACGGCAGGTGGGCAATTGATTTGTGTTTTGAGTGCGGGAAATGACAGATGTAGATGTTGCTGACATTTTGTTGTGTCATATACAGTTTTGACACTGAACGCGTGCACAGCAAATTTTTTATAGACGTCAATCCTTTACACGCTTTGAATTCTGTGTTGCTGTTTTTTCTTTGTTTTTGTTCGTCGCTGTTGGCTTGTGGGTAACCTTGTAAATGCTTGCTAATCATTTCGTGTTTGTACCTGTGTGGCTGTGTTGGCGTTCTTTTTATTCGTTTCATTAGCATTCTTAGCGATGTGCCATTTGTAGGACACAGATGAACAATTTATTGTTTATTAATGGCTTCATATTTTCACTATTTGTTTGTTTGTTGAATAAAAATATTTTCAAATTCTCATCTCTTGCCACTATTTTTAATAACTAACACTATTTTGCACAATTTGTTCCGCTCATTTAATACGAGCGTAATATTTTATCTGCACTACTTCTAGTAGAGTTGTTCAGTCGAATTAGAGATTTTGTAGATTTTGTTGGAAAGAGTTTCAGAAATTACGAGAAAAAAATTAAGAAAACTATCGAACTACTGCGAGTTTCTTGGCCATAGCGAGTGTGTGCTTCGTCTGAGAGAGTTTCTACTTTTGACTCAGTTTTTATTGATGCTCACGCTGTTCTGCGTGTCTCTGTGTAGCCTTGTACCAAATCTGTTTTTGATTTTTCTATTTTTGGTGCGCTCTCGCGTATTCTGAAACTGCGGTCTTGCTGATTGGCTGGGTATCCTGCCTGTCCCTCTCTTGTCTCTCCCTCCCTTGTCTGTCCTTCCCTTGTCTGTCCTTCCCTTGTCTGTCTCCCCCTTGTCTGTCCTTCCCTTGTCTGTCCCCCCGACCGAAAATATTTGTCCTTTCAAAAACAGTAAGTGTGCCAGTTGTGCCACAAATATGCCCTTTGACAGAGTTATAAATGTCTTTGTATGTCATATTTGGCACACTTGATACAATTGTACCAATTGTGCCGTAGCTATGCCATTTGGCACAGTTTGTAAATGTCGATGTATGTCCTATTTGGCACACTTGACACAAATAGTATTTTTACTGCTAATTGGCCAATGAAACCAATTGGCACACTTGGCACACTTGCTACAATTGTTCCAGTTGTGCCACAGCTATACCGTTTAGCACAGTTATAAATGTCTTTGTATGTTCTATTTGGCACACCTGGCACAAATAACCTTTTTATAGCTAATTCCCCTTGGAAACCATTTGGCACACTTGGCGCACTTACTACAAGTGTACCAGTTGTGCCACAGCTATACTATTTGACACAGTTATATAACTGTCTTGGACTGTCCTTCTTGGCACACTTGGCACGAATATCCTTTTTATAGCTAATTGGTTATTAAAACAGACTGGCACACTTGGCACACTTGCTACAATTGTACCAGTTGTGCCACAGCTATGACATTTGGCACAGTTATATGTCTTTGTCCTTCTTGGCACACTTGGCTCAAATAACCTTTTTTATTGCTAATTACCTAACAAAACTGTTCGACGCACACCCGGTGCAACTTGCACTGAGGCTGCGACGTCAGTAGCTTCGATTTTGGCAGATGACCGGCAGGTTTTCACTCCCAACTTGCGGCATGATCTGCTCAGACGCTCGAAAATGGCGCAACCGCGTTTGATTGACGCCATTACAAAAGAACTAAAGCAGCAGATCACGCAGCATCTCGCCGTCCATCTAGATCAGCTCGTGGACCCAGCCGTCACAGTTGACAACATGCTGGTCGACGACAATGGAAAGAAATTATACTACAGTAAGAAATTAATAGTCCTTCATTTATGATCGCGCAAATATCCTATTGTTACTCTCAAACGCTCTTCAATCCTTAAAAAACACCTCTGCAGCCAATCGGTTTCGCCTTTACGTCCAACGTCGCTTGGACCAGGGTCACGGCCAGTAAGGATATATCAAGAACCAACGACTCCGGCCAACCTCAATGCACTTCTCCGCAAGATGGTGCGGGGGTGCTTCAGCGACGACGAGATTTTGGTAACGTCGTTGAGCGGTCGCGCTACTGAGCCTGGTCGGCCACGCCTGCTACCTGGCTGGAATCGACATCCCAACCAATGAAAGCGATTGAAAAGGCCTACGTCCGATGCTCCATCACCGTCAGTCGGCGTGAAAAGCAATCCGGACGTTTGCCTGTAAAGAAACTTCGTCAAGGTGCGGCTGCCAATGTCACTGACACTGTGCAGTCGGAGGCGGCTAATGCACTCGCGAGGACTGAGCGCGGGATATCTGCTGTTGCATCTAGCAAAACTAAACTTGTTTGGCAGATGCGGGACCCGTCTAGCTTGGTCTGTCTCCCTCATGTTTCTGGTTTTGTTTTCCCCTGGAAATATGCTCTTTCCCACATAAAGTAACCAACTACATTACTATAGTTAGTGCCAGACTCGTAAATTACAATAGCACCAGGAATCAGACTTGTTGTCTAACTAGAAAAGTATAGGGGAACAGAGGTATTGGAGTTGGTTTCACTAATTGCTTGTTTTTTATCTAGTTGTTTGTTTGTGCTTTTTAAATTAGTGTATACATTAGATGTATACATGTTGTTACATTAAAATCCTGTGCCACGTGTAGTCGACTCAGTAGTTAATTTGTTACATTGCATGTTTTAATTTCAAATGTATTAGAAGTGTAAACTCTTTGACTGGCACCACAATTTTCATGCACCGCGCTTTTTAATTACGTTGTTTTGTTTCCTGTCCAATGTCCGCTGTCTGTTATGTTTCTTTCCGTTAACTTCTAGTATGCATTTTTTAATTCCGCAGCCTCCCCTTTTTCCTGTTTTATACATGTTTTTTTGTCCTATTTGCTACTTCCCATTAAATATATACGTATTTATGCAACATCCCTTTTTCCAACTGTTTTAATCTGTTTATGTTCGCGCTCAACATTATTTTAAAGTTTAATTTACATTGACAACTCTTTTCAATTTGTCTTCCCTCATTTAAACATGAGAAGGACTTCTCGCAAAATCTTAGCTACTTCATACATACACTTCATAACTCGTAGTTGACTAACGGGTCAACTATAACAGCATCAGATAGCATATTATGCGCTTAGTTCAACTGCTTTAAACTGCAAATTCACTCGTCTGGAGAATTTACGCCAAATGGCACAGTACGCGCTAGTTTAACTGCTTCTAGCTGCACATTTACTCGTATGGTGCCAAATGGTACATTTATGGCACAGTTGTGCACAATTATAAGCACTCAAAAATAGCTGAGACAACTGGCACAGTTGTGGCACAGTTGTGGCACAGCAGTGCACAATTAAAAATTTGATTCTTAACTGTGTCACATGTGCCAATTGGCACAGCTTGGCACAGTTATATTTGTGCCAAGCTGTGCCACCAATTGTCGATTCTCACAAATTTCGTGTCGTTTCGACAGTTATTTTGGGATTCCCCCCAGTTCATTTTTTATGTGCTATTTGACGCATTTAAAGAACAATTATTTCCGGTCGGGCCTATCTTTTCTGTCTCTCCCTTGTCGTCTGTCCTTCCCTTGTCTGTCCCTCCCTTGTCTGTCTCCCCCTTGTCTGTCCCTCCCTTGTCTGTCTCCCCCTTGTCTGTCCCTCCCTTGTCTGTCCCTCCCTTGTCTGTCTCCCCCTTGTCTGTCCCTCCCTTGTCTGTCTCCCCCTTGTCTGTCCCTCCCTTGTCTGTCTCCCCCTTGTCTGTCTCCCCCTTGTCTGTCCCTCCCTTGTCTGTCTCCCCCTTGTCTGTCCCTCCCTTGTCTGTCTCTCCCTTGTCGTCTGTCCTTCCCTTGTCTGTCTCCCCCTTGTCTGTCCCTCCCTTGTCTGTCTCCCCCTTGTCTGTCCCTCCCTTGTCTGTCTCCCCCTTGTCTGTCCCTCCCTTGTCTGTCTCCCCCTTGTCTGTCCCTCCCTTGTCTGTCTCCCCCTTGTCTGTCCCTCCCTTGTCTGTCTCCCCCTTGTCGTCTGTCCCTCCCTTGTCTGTCCCTCCCTTGTCTGTCTCCCCCTTGTCTGTCTCCCCCTTGTCTGCCCCTCCCTTGTCTGTCCCTCCCTTGTCTGTCCCTCCCTTGTCTGTCCCTCCCTTGTCTGTCCCTCCCTTATCTGTCTCCCCCTTGTCTGTCCCTCCCTTGTCTGTCCCTCCCTTGTCTGTCTCCCCCTTGTCTGTCTCCCCCTTGTCTGTCCCTCCCTTGTCTGTCCCTCCCTTGTCTGTCCCTCCCTTGTCTGTCCCTCCCTTGTCTGTCCCTCCCTTGTCGCCATTCGCAAGCCACTGACCAGAGCTGCCATAAAAGTTCCTCGTGTCAAGCTGGATTGCCGGTTTGCTAAAATTTCCCAAATTTGACTTCTCGTTACTGTTTTGTGTTTTTGACCTGTCTGCTAAACGCCTGTCAGAATTCTGTTGCATCATATTCTATTTATTTTTTTCTTGGCGCAAATGGATTTTCGAAATTTTTTACGAGAAAATTAATTAAACTTTTTAATCTTATTTGATTGTTTGGTTTCTTTTTTAATACTACTGTTAGTAAGCGATTTGATCAGTTGCGGCATATGTAAACTATCGGCGCTTATCTGTCTGTCTATACAATGTCCTGTTTCGTTTTACATCAGATATTTGTGAAGCTTTTGCACCAAAATTAAATAAATTCTTTGGCGTGCAGAATGTTTGTTATACACCATTTTACCCTCACTTTTGAACAAACTCCGTTTCACTTTAGACAGTCGGAACTTCAGTTTAGACACTTTTAGACTGGAGCCCCGAATCTGCATTCACTATCGACAAACTCCGTTTCAGTATCGACAGCTAAGCTTTGTGCTGCTACACTTCTATCTATTTACATAGGCAAGTAAGGAAACGCACATCCAGATCAAGGCGAAACTCCCTTTCACTTTCGACAAACGCCACTTCTCCTTAAACAGTCTATGGTCTAAGCTGCTGAAACTCCGTTTCCCTTTAGTCAACCAACATTCAAGATAGACAAGGTACATTCACTTTAGACATTAACTCACACGGGAGGTGTGTAAAGGTTTATTAAGCATGTTCATGGAAATTTCCAAGGTTTAAAACTTTCATTGTAACAGAAGATGGCGTGCATGGAGGATTTTTTATCAATAAACAGTTAGCTTGGCTGCCTAATTTAAAAGGCATTTGAGAATTCAGGACTTCCGAAAAATGTTTGTTTAACAGCGTCGTGATTAAAACGGCAAAGCCAACAGAAGCGAAGCGATAGTTCAGCGATGGGTTCTGATTTCCATTAGCCATCAATTGGCTGAGACGCCAAGCACCGTGGCAGATACCTGAAGCAATGGCTGAGCCACCGTGCCACCTTCTCTATAGTGATGCAGTCGGCGGTGCCGTCCACCTCACGAAGTAGAATGTCTCGGCGGTACGCCGCCAGGCTGCGACCAGCAAGCTGCTGCTCGGTCGGCCTGATGAAGGAATCTTGGATCGCCGACAGTCGACGCTTCAGAGCCGCCTTCCAGCATGATATCGCGTTCTCAACTGGGGTGAGAAATGGGCTGTAGGGTGGCAGTCGTCTCACTTCCACAGCGTCTTCGACCTCGTAGCTTTCGGTGTCATTGTGGCTGCTGACGTTGTCTATGACAACACTGATGCTACTGTCTGGAAACACGCTGTGGAAGTTGGCGATTGTGTTTGTGAGAAACTCGCCGAATCTCTCCTTTGTCATGCCGCTGTCGTATGACTGGAAGTGCACGATTCCAGCAGCCGGGCTTACTACCAGGCAGACGGTGATGCGCTGTCCCTTCTGTCCAGAAACCTGTTGGTACACGCGCTGTCCACGAAGAGATCGTCCATAGGATCGCCGCATCCATGTGTTGAAGCCAAACTCGTCAATAAAGATCTTCTCTGTGTCAGATTCTTCGGGCGAGCACATCCACTGAGCAAATTGCTCACGAGCGGCTACAACCCTTGGCGAGTTGCGCTCAGCTGGAAGATCTCGTGCCAGCTTCGTTGTGAACAGTGCACCGTCGAGTTTTATGCTCAGTGTCTTTTCTGAGACATGCTGCTTCTCAGGAAAAGCTTGTCTGAGCATGGTGTTCATCTCTTTCAGAGTCAGCAATGGATTCTGCTCCACGATTGCGCACAAATATTCTTGCATCTCACCATCCCACTTCACGTTCTTGGCTCCGCCGCACGAAAGCTTCTCCACTCGTCCACTCCTCACAATGGAATATGCGGTCGTTCTCTTGATGCCAAGTTGAGAGGCCAGTAGGATAAAATCTTCGCCCTTCTGGTAAGCGGAGAGAAGTCGCTGCCTGTCATGGTTGCTCACTGGCTGTCGCTGTTGCGCTGGAGCCTGCTCTTCAAAGTTGGTTTCACTTTCGTCTTCGTAACCAGGCTCCTCTTCTAGGTACGAATCTTCACTGTCCTCTATCTTTTTCAGGGCTTGCTTTAGCGAATATCTTTAGCGAATAGGCTTCAGTGTTTGAAGCGAAGGGAGAGTAGGCTGAGACTTTGGTTCGGAAGTTCGGAAGGTCTGGCCGGCGACCCTGCCACCCCACACTGTTCAAAGGGGCGAAAAAGGTGTCTTAAAAGGTATCTATGGTCAAAACCCCTCTTTCAGCCAACACTTAGGCGTAAACAAATTACGCATCTAAGAATCTGTCTAAAGTGAATGTATCTTGTCTATCTTGAATGTTGGTTGACTAAAGGGAAACGGAGTTTCAGCAGCTTAGACCATAGACTGTTTAAGGAGAAGTGGCGTTTGTCGAAAGTGAAAGGGAGTTTCGCCTTGATCTGGATGTGCGTTTCCTTACTTGCCTATGTAAATAGATAGAAGTGTAGCAGCACAAAGCTTAGCTGTCGATACTGAAACGGAGTTTGTCGATAGTGAATGTAGATTCGGGGCTCCAGTCTAAAAGTGTCTAAACTGAAGTTCCGGCTGTCTAAAGTGAAACGGAATTTGTTCGGGGGTGAGGGTAAAATGGTGTATTAATTTGTTACTATCTCACTTTGTTTATGCTTTGATTGGTTTCAATGCCATGTGTGCTACTCTACCCTCTTCTCTCCCTCCCCTCTCCCCTCTCTTCTCTCCCCTCTGCCCTCTCTTCTCTCCCTCCCCTCTACCCTCTCTTCTTTCCCTCCCCTCTACCCTCTTCTCTCCCTCCCCTCTACCCTCTCTTCTTTCCCTCCCCTCTACCCTCTCTTCTTTCCCTCCCCTCTACCCTCTTCTCTGCCTCCCCTCTACCCTCTCTTCTCTCCCCTCTGCCCTCTCTTCTCTCCCTCCCCTCTACCCTCTCTTCTCTCCCCTCTGCCCTCTCTTCTCTCCCTCCCCTCTACCCTCTCTTCTTTCCCTCCCCTCTACCCTCTCTTCTCTCCCCTCTGCCCTCTTTTCTCTCCCTCCCCTCTACCCTCTTCTCTCCTCTGCCCTCTCTTCTCTCCCCTCTACTCTCTCTTCTCTCCATCCCCTCTACCCTCTTCTCTCCCTCCCCTCTGCCCTCTCTCCTCTCACCTTCTGCCCTCTTCTCTCCCCTCTGTCCCTCTCTTCTCTCCCCTCTTCCCCTCTCTTCTCTCCCCTCTACCCTCTCTTCTCTCCCCTCTGCCCTCTCTTCTCTCCCTCCCCTCTGCCCTCTTCTCTCCCTCCCCTCTACCCTCTCCTCTCATCTGCCATCTCTTCTCTCCCTCGTCTCTACTCTCTCTTCTCTCCCTCCCCTCTGCCGTCTTCTCTCCCTCCCCTCTACCCTCTTCTCTCCCCTCTGCCCCTCTCTTCTCTCCCTCCCGTCTACCCTCTTCTCTCCCTCCCCTCTACCCTCTCCTCTCCTCTGCCATCTCTTCTCTCCCTCGCCTCTACTCTCTCTTCTCTCCCTCCCCTCTGCCGTCTTCTCTCCCTCCTTCTGCCCTCTTCTCTCCCCTCTGCCCCTCTCTTCTCTCCCTCCCCTCTACCCTCTTCTCTCCCTCCCCTCTGCTGCCCTCTCCCCCCCCTCTACCCTCTTCTCTCCCTCCCCTCTACCCTCTTCTCTCCCTCCACTCTGCCCTCTTCTCTCCCTCCCCTCTGCCCTCTTCTCTCCCTCCCCTCTGCCCTCTTCTCTCCCCTCTGCCCCTCTCTTCTCTCCCTCCCCTCTACCCTCTTCTCTCCCTCCCCTCTGCCCTCTCTCCTCTCACCTTCTGCCCTCTTCTCTCCCTCCCCTCTGCTCTCTTCTCTCCCTCCCCTCTATCCTCTTCTCTCCCTCCCCTCTGCCCTCTCTTCTCTCCCCTTCTTACCTCTTTAACCCCTCCACCCTCTACCCTCTTCCCTCTCTACCCATTCACCTACAAGTAGAACACTGTGCACTCTACTAAGTAAGTAGTATAAGCGGAGCTATTGCGCCTTAAAGAATGAACGCTACCGACGCGCCGCTCAAACTTGATGCCGCTGCTTCAGCAAGACGCATCGGAGAGTCCTGCCGCGGACCTGCTGACCGCCATTGCCGCCGTGCGGGTGAGCTCGGTGCTGAACAGGAACAACTCCGAGTTCGGCAAGCGGCACCTCACCGATCGCAATCCCGAGACCTGCTGGAACTCCGATCAGGGCGCCGGGCAGTGGATTGAGCTGGCCCTGGCCCGGCCCTCCCGGCTGCTCAGCCTGCAGCTGCAGTTTCAGGGCGGCTTCTCCGCCACCCGCTGCCTGGTGGCCGCTCTTCCAGGCGATGGCGAGCCTCAACTGCTGGCGGACGCCCGCCTCTCCGACTCCAGCCAGTTGCAGTCGCTGAACTTGGCGCCGGGCGCGCCGCCCGTGCGCGACCGGATTCGACTCACTTTCTTAGAAACTGCCGATCCTTTTGGCCGGGTGACAGTCTACCAGCTGGGGGGCACCGTGCTCCCGTGCTGACTCACACGCCTTAGCTAATGATCCCAAATCCCTTAGCTAATGATCCCAAACCCCTTAGCTAATGATCCCAAACCCCTTAGCTAATGATCCCAAATCCCTTAGCTAATGATCCCAAATCCCTTAGCTAATGATCCCAAATCCCTTAGCTAAGCATCCCAAATCCCTTAGCTAATGATCCCAAATCCCTTAGCTAAGCATCCCAAATCCCTTTGCTAAGCATCCCAAATCCCTTAGCTAAGCATCCCAAATCCCTTAGCTAATGATCCCAAATCCCTTAGCTAAGCATCCCAAATCCCTTAGCTAAGCATCCCAAATCCCTTAGCAAAACATCCCAAATCTCTTAGCAAAGCATCCCAAATCCCTTAGCTAAGCATCCCAAATCCCTTAGCTAAGCATCCCATATCCCTTAGCAAAGCATCCCAAATCCCTTAGCTAAGCATCCCAAATCCCTTAGCAAAGCATCCCAAATCCCTTAGCTAATGATCCCAAATCCCTTAGCTAAGCATCCCAAATCCCTTAGCTAAGCATCCCAAATCCCTTAGCAAAGCATCCCAAATCCCTTAGCTAAGCATCCCAAATCCCTTAGCTAAGCATCCCAAATCCCTTAGCTGAGCATGGTGACACTTTAGTTCCTTGGCACCAGTTGCCAGCAGTTGAAATGCGAAGTCTTTTGTCAAGTAGTTATGTACGCCTGTGCCATGAAATATATTTTATGAATTTTATCATTGGAGCGAGGTATTCATGCCTCGCTGTATTTTACAGACATGTATCATCACTGTACTGAGCGTAAAATGAACGAAATCACCACGTATTTTTACGTTATCTCAATGAGTGACGGACAGTGGCCGTAGCCCAGTGGTCTAGCGCAGGCTCTGGTGTGCCAGCGGTCCAGGCTCGATTCCAAGTGCAGTCACGTTAATGGGGTGCTTTCACAACGTCGAAAAGTAAATTATTTCACAAGGTCGAAACTTCACAAGGTCGAAATTTCACAACATCGAAAACTTTAGCAAGAGACTTCATAAGGTCGAAATTTCATAAGGTCGAAATTTCACAACATCGAAAACTCAAATAGCAGCCACTTTCACAAGGTCGAAACTTCACAAGGTCGAAATTTCACAACATCGAAAAATCTAGCAAGAGATTTCATAAGGTCGAAATTTCACAAGGTCGAAATTTCATAACATCGAAAACTCAAGTGCAGCCACTTTCACAAGGTCGAAACTTCATAAGCTCGAAATTTCACAAAGTCGAAAATTTTATCTATCAAGAACCATACAGTAGTTTTCTACGTTGTGAAATTTCGACCTTATGAAATTTCGACCTTATGAAGTCTCTTGCTAAAGTTTTCGATGTTGTGAAATTTCGACCTTGTGAAATTTCTACCTTATGAAAGTGGCTGCTTTTCGAGTTTTCGATGTTGTGAAATTTCGACCTTGTGAATTTTCGACCTTATGAAGTCCTTTGCTAAAGTTTTCGATGTTGTGAAATTTCGACCTTGTGAAGTTTCGACCTTGTGAAAGAAGGTGCTTTCGACGTTGTGAAATTTCGAGTTTGTGAAACCCCCCCACGTTAATTTGGGGCTAAATTGGATTCTCGGCTTGGCTCTGCTCGTGCAATCAACGCCCTTGAGGGCCAACCCCCAAGGCACGGTGAAGTGTACATGCCTAACGATAAATAAAGTTAGGGCCGCTGTCCACTCCTTGCACTTGCGCTTGCGCTTGTGAGCCTACTCAGGGGAGTCTGCGGAATGGGCAGTAATGCCTCTCGCCGGTTGTGTGCCTATGTCGCTTAAAGTGCGCCAAGGTGCACACAACGGCCCTGCCTCTTCTACCTCTAATAAATAAATGAGTTAGGGAATGAGGATACGCTTGAGTCTGAAAATTGGATTGGATGGGGTCAGGCAATTGGGTTGGATTGGGTCAGGCAATTGGATTGGATGGGTCAGGCAATTGGGTTGGATGGGGTCAAGCAATTGGGTTGGATGGGGTCAGGCAATTGGATTGGATGGGGTCAGGCAATTGGATTGGATGTGGTCAGGCAATTGGATTGAATGTGGTCAGGCAATTGGGTTTGATGGGGTCAGGCAATTGGATTGGATGGGGTCAGGCAATTGGGTTGGATGGGGTCAGGCAATTGGATTGAATGTGGTCAGGCAATTGGGTTGGATGGGGTCAGGCAATTGGATTGGATGGGTCAGGCAATTGGGTTGGATGGGGTCAAGCAATTGGGTTGGATGGGGTCAGGCAATTGGATTGGATGGGGTCAGGCAATTGGATTGGATGTGGTCAGGCAATTGGATTGAATGTGGTCAGGCAATTGGGTTTGATGGGGTCAGGCAATTGGATTGGATGGGGTCAGGCAATTGGGTTGGATGGGGTCAGGCAATTGGATTGAATGTGGTCAGGCAATTGGATTGGATGGGGTCAGGCAATTGGGTTGGATGGGGTCAGGCAATTGGATTGGATGGGTCAGGCAATTGGGTTGGATGGGGTCAAGCAATTGGGTTGGATGGGGTCAGGCAATTGGATTGGATGGGGTCAGGCAATTGGATTGGATGTGGTCAGGCAATTGGATTGAATGTGGTCAGGCAATTGGGTTTGATGGGGTCAGGCAATTGGATTGGATGGGGTCAGGCAATTGGGTTGGATGGGGTCAGGCAATTGGATTGAATGTGGTCAGGCAATTGGATTGGATGGGGTCAGGCAATTGGGTTGGATGGGGTCAGGCAATTTGGCTCGATGGGGTCAGGCAATTGGATTGAATGTGGTCAGGCAATTGGATTGGATGGGGTCAGGCAATTGGGTTGGATGGGGTCAGGCAATTTGGCTGGATGGGGTCAGGCAATTGGATTGAATGTGGTCAGGCAATTGGATTGAATGTGGTCAGGCAATTGGATTGAATGTGGTCAGGCAATTGGATTGAATGTGGTCAGGCAATTGGATTGGATGGGGTCAGGCAATTGGATTGGATGGGGTCAGGCAATTGGATTGAATGTGGTCAGGCAATTGGATTAGATGGGGTCAGGCAATTGGGTTGGATGGGGTCAGGCAATTTGGCTCGATGGGGTCAGGCAATTGGATTGGATGGGGTCAGGCAATTGGATTGGATGGGGTCAGGCAATTGGGTTGGATGGGGTCAGGCAATTGGATTGGATGGGGTCAGGCAATTGGATTGGATGTGGTCAGGCAATTGGATTGAATGTGGTCAGACAATTGGATTGGATGTGGTCAGGCAATTGGATTGGATGGGGTCAGGCAATTGGATTGGATGGGGTCAGGCAATTGGATTGGATGGGGTCAGGCAATTTGGCTGGATGGGGTCAGGCAATTGGATTGGATGGGGTCAGGCAATTGGGTTGGATGGGGTCAGGCAATTTGGCTGGATGGGGTCAGGCAATTCGGCTGGATGGGGTCAGGCAATTGGGTTGGATGGGGTCAGGCAATTGGATTGGATGGGGTCAGGCAATTGGGTTGGATGGGGTCAGGCAATTGGATTGAATGTGGTCAGGCAATTGGATTAGATGGGGTCAGGCAATTGGGTTGGATGGGGTCAGGCAATTTGGCTGGATGGGGTCAGGCAATTTGGCTGGATGGGGTCAGGCAATTGGATTGGATGGGGTCAGGCAATTTGGCTGGATGGGGTCAGGCAATTTGGCTCGATGGGGTCAGGCAATTGGATTGGATGGGGTCAGGCAATTGGATTGGATGGGGTCAAGCAATTGGGTTGGATGGGGTCAGGCAATTGGATTGGATGGGGTCAGGCAATTGGGTTGGATGGGGTCAGGCAATTGGATTGAATGTGGTCAGGCAATTGGATTAGATGGGGTCAGGCAATTGGGTTGGATGGGGTCAGGCAATTTGGCTGGATGGGGTCAGGCAATTTGGCTCGATGGGGTCAGGCAATTGGATTGGATGGGGTCAGGCAATTGGATTGGATGGGGTCAAGCAATTGGGTTGGATGGGGTCAGGCAATTGGATTGAATGTGGTCAGGCAATTAGGTTGGATGGGGTCAGGCAATTGGGTTGGATGGGGTCAGGCAATTGGATTGAATGTGGTCAGGCAATTGGATTAGATGGGGTCAGGCAATTGGGTTGGATGGGGTCAGGCAATTTGGCTGGATGGGGTCAGGCAATTTGGCTGGATGGGGTCAGGCAATTGGATTGGATGGGGTCAGGCAATTTGGCTGGATGGGGTCAGGCAATTTGGCTCGATGGG
>NIVC01003414.1:0-55000 GCA_002269645.1 Macrostomum lignano | reverse complement strand
AAGAAGCCTTCGTAAGTCTTCAAAATCAACTTCTCGATTCAATCTAGACTACTCATCAACATTTTTTTGTTTTATTCTTGATGGAGCTGCAAGTAATGAGAAGTATACTACTATTGCATTTGGGTCACCATATTGGCCAAGGGACATGACTGATGATGACAAGATTAAATTGGCACAAGTAATTTTTATAATTAAAAAATTAATATTAAATCTAATTGAAATAATTTAATGTTTGAAACAATTTAAAAAATGTCTATATATTTAACTTTTTAGGGTGACAAGGTCTTTCTTCGTATGTATGCTAGGTTATACTCTGCAACTCTTATTGCTAAAGGAAATGAGCGGCAAATTGCTGCTGCAATGAGAGAATTGTCGTCTTTGGTCAGTGAGGCTGAAAACACTGACTCATTAGTTGACCAAGCCATTGCTCTTCTAGGAGCAAGTAACAGCCAAAGTACCATTGCAAAAGCAACAGATCGGCAACAACAACAACCACAATTAGCAAGTTCAGCAGTTAGCTCATGCCAAGGCAGCAATAGCCGTGACTTGCTACAGGAGCTTTATAATCACAATATTGAGTGTGAAGATAATGAAGATGAGGAAGCCCAATATTTCGCTGTTCCAAATCCAAATGGTAACTGATGATAATTTACCTAAGTATCTTAAATATGATAAGCATATGAATAATGCTTTTTCTATAGAAAATGTGCTACTTTGTACAAATTTATATACATTTTAGATAAAGTGATTTCTGCCTTTGAAAAGGAAGCTTCCACTGTACAGGCAGAGCAAGAACGTGCTACAGGTCATTTGAACTCAAGTTAGTATATGCTTGTCTTCTTTTTGATCCAATTTCAAAATTTTGAAATAAAAAAATTGCCTTTATATTAGAAAATATGTCACTATTGATTTTGACAGAATTGTATCCTGATGTAGAGATCTTTTATCCAGTATTACTGAGTTAATACTTTTGTCAATTGATTTAAGGTGTTGATCAGGAGCAAAGCCATGCCATGGAAACACAACCTGATACCTCTATGCAAGGTAAATTTTAGCTTTAATTTCTGTTATTTCTGAAATTATTATGTACAAGATGTAGTAAAAACATTATTTATTGAATAATTATAGGCATCAAGGAATTCATCCACTCAGAGATGATAGCTCTTGAGAAGCGTCTCACTGCTAGAATAAGCCGGCTCCTAAAAAAGGATACTGCCTTTAGTGGTACATTAACAATAAAGGAATATGCAGATGAGGTTATTCTTTTCAAATCTGATGATGTAACTTTCATTCTTAGCAAGGTAGATTAACATTGTGTCCTTACACCTAAATTCCTAATTTATAGGACTTCCGATGTGTTGACGGATCTTTGGCATCACTGTCCTCAATTCTGTGCAATGACCCAAAGCAATTTATCAAGCGCTACATTAGGCTCAGATTTGGTGATGGCTATTTGATGGAGCACATTATTGACTCAGCCTCTGGTCGTCGCAGTGCTCGAAGACCAGCTCCAGCAGAGCATGTGGCTGAATTCCAACGTAAATTTCCACTGTCCAATTTGCTTTTTTGCATATTTTATTTTACCTAATCTTGAAGCTTAGGATTTCTTTAAAATGAATGATTTGGATAACCTTTTGGTCACTGTAAATTTTCATAGGGTAGTAGAACACTAAGTTTAATGTCATTGTAGCAGATGAAGATGGATAGTCAATAAAAATAATTAATTTCAGATAATTTAGAAAGAAACCATTAATGCATTAAGCTAGTATTTTATTTAACCTAATGCTCAATAAAATACATTAAATTTTCCCTTTATCTTACATTCCAGGTCTGATCCTCCTGTGCTACAGAACATCTGGGTTTGACTTCACTGAAATCTGGAAGTCTGTACGAGAGCACCTTAATCAACTGGCTAGAGAAGAAACGCGTGCTCAGAAGCGTTCGGCGTCGGCAGCCTCGATATCCTGACGATATTATCAAGAGTCAATATTGTTGTAGCAAATTACTTTTATACCTGTGTCAGTTTTTTTAAAGGTAATCCATAATTTTAATATTTAAATTTATTTAGAATTTTTATAATTTTATCACTTAATTTAATTCACATAATTTTAATCTAAATAATTTAAGTTGAATGTATAATTTATAATTTATAACTTATAACAATGTCTGACACGTCCACTGAATCTGAAGCATCCCTGTCAACTGACTATTCGGCTTACTCCTGCCAAATATTGTCTTCAGATTCTCATTCCAACAGCTCATCAAGTAGCAGCTCTTTAAATCAAATTCCTAGCGCTAATGTATTGGAAGCTCAACCCCAACCAGAGGGCTTTAGTAGTTCCGGTCCTGCTAATCCTGATGCAGGCAATATAGAGTTTGAGGAAGAATTGAGTCATCTGCCGAATTTTTCAGCTTTAGACGATCCATGTGTGCAGGCTGCATTAATTTACCAGTGGGCTATTACGTCTGGAGTTTCTGAAGCTGCGCTAGATAGGCTGCTTAAGCTTATTTTGATCCTTACTAAAAGATCTAATCAAAATATCCCACCTAGCGTAAAGGTGTTAAAGTCCAGGCTTAAAGAAGCTTGCAGTCTTGATGACAGTTGTGTCTCTGAGCTTCTTTTTTGCAGTGAATGCAAAGCCCAGTGTAATATTCATCAACCAAAGGCAAAGTCGATTGTAACACTGCTAAATATCGTCCCACAGCTGCGATCAATCTTGACTAAACATCTTACAACTATTCTTAACTATGAACAGAAATTACAGACCAGTAGCAATTCTGACGTTCTGAATTCAAAAATTGTGTCGGATCAAAATTTACAGCGAAGTTCTAATAAATCAATTCACTTGCATCTACTTGTCTCTGCCGATGGAGCTAATTTTTTTGACAATGCTAAAAGTAGCTTTTGGCCATTTCAAGCGCAGATATTAAATCTCCCTGTGCACATTCGACAGAAGTTCTCAAATCTCATTCTTCTTGCTCTTGTCGCTGCAAAGGCTATTCCACATTTTCAGGTTTTTTTGCCCGAAATCGTGAAAAGCTTACCAAAGCAATTTGTATTTTTGGAATATAATGTTTTTGTTCATTGTACTTTGTTAGTCTGCGACTTACCTGCGCTAGCTAAGCTATTTTGTATTCACCAATTTAATGGAGCGTTTAGCTGCCCTAAATGTCTGCACCCGGGGGAAAGCATTAAAGTATCTGAGAAAGGCAAGAACTGGGTATTCCGCTTTAGCGAAGCGCACATATTTCCTTTACGGACTATGACTACTCATATTGAGCACTGCCGTCTAGCAGAAATTCGTAAAAAGCCTGTTTTTGGTGTTAAGAGTCGCAGTTGCCTGTTGGACATTATTTCCTTTCCTAATTGTAACCCAATTGATAGTCTACACTGTTTATTCGAAGGCCAAATTAAGTTTTTGCTCGAAGAGATTTTCTCTCCTTCAAACCGGCACGAGCCATATTTCTGTTCTTCTAGTTGTTCGGACTTTGTGTCCTCTTGTATTCGCGATTCGATTATACCACCGAGCATTAGTATTCAGTCAAAAGTTCGAACCCTCTCCGACTGGAAGGCAAAGCATTATAAAAATTTTGCACTTTATTTCTGTTTTCCTACTTTAGTGCAGAGAGCGTCGCATCTTCCAACTAAGCTCTTAGTAACAAATTTAGTACTTCTGTACCATTTGCTGTATAATGTCCAATCCGACAAAGTCGATATAGAGATGCTGTCAAAGTACTTTCTTTTAAATGCTCAAAATATCTTTGGTCCAAAGATTCTTCGCCTCAACTTTCATTTACTTCTACATATGGGCGAACAGTATAGTATGCTTGGTCCTGTTTTTGGTTACTCGATGTTCGCCTTTGAGAGTGCAATGGGCATGTTCAAAAAGTTTTTGTGTGGAACAGTTTCATTTGGTTCCCAACTTGTTAGCAAGTTTTTATACCAGAAGGAACTGCATCATCTTTTTTCAGAAGTTCAGGATGCGAGTATCTTAGAAGCTTATAACTCAATTGCGTTAGAACCATCCCGGTCGAATGGAATTTTAAAAAGCACATTGGCCTACGTTAATGGCTACTTTTTTTCAACTTTTAATTCAAATGTATCTACTTCCAATCATCTTTGTGTTTTATCGTCTGGCCAAATTTGTTCCATTATCCGCTTTGTCATGCCTAACCGAGCTCTAGTTAAAGAATTTAACCCAATTGGCTCTCTTTTCGACTTTACATTTCTATCTGATCCTTGTCCAGAAGATTTGCTCGAATGGCGCCAAGCACTGTATTCTGTTTATAAAAAGTGTTCGTCTTTTTATTTTGTTTTAATTACTATGCCAAATAATTCTCAGTGTTTTGAAAAAACTGTCGATTTAATTGAAATCGAACGTCCTTGCATAGCGGTACCGCTTCCATTGTTTAAAAAAGACTGCTATTGTGCTATCCCATTAGCCCGGGCATTTGAACATGATTAAGTGCAAGCACTCAGGATGTCGACCCTTTAGAGCAAATAGGATGTCAAAATGAAAATAGGAATAAAAAAGCAGCTACGTACTTTACTGTACCTTTTTCAATTTTTCTATTGAATATTAGATTAAAAATAGACAACCTCAAGTCCCGAACACGGCCTCTTTGTGGCTTTAAAAGTCTGAAAGTTTAGAGACTAGAATGTTCCAATGTAAAAATACTTTTATAGACATCCTTAGAGCTATTTATTTCTCTTCGTTTTTTGCTTTGATTTGTAATTTATTTCTTGTATTTTTTGCCTGCGTGTGCACGACTAAGGCAGTTTAAAGTTTAAAGCGTCTTACTATTTTATTTCAATTTGTTATGCTAAAATAAATAAAAGCAGTCGTGTGCGTTCTTTAATAATCTACTTTAAATGTTTTAAAAGAAATTGTACAACTTACATGTATGCTGCATTTTTGCCTTAAAATGTCATTTTTTTGGAAATTTATTAGCTCAAGCCTGGTTGCAAATTGCTGTTTAGAGGAAGGTCTGATTTTTCTCCAAAGATGTCTTACATGTAAATGCAACCTGAAATTAAAACTTCTAATCCGCTTGGAAGAAATGTGGGAATAAGTTACTCTTACTCATAAAAAGTTCACACTAAACGTGTCAATGGCAATGCATCAAAAAATCGTCATGGGCTACTGAAAGTAGTGCAGTAAGATACATTTACTAGTTTTTAATGTCCATGGATGACCATGCATGAAAACTCCCACGTATGAACATCTATGGAACCATCCATAAACATGTATGGTTCCATCTATGAACAGCCATGTGTCCATACATGTTCAGGGATGATCCATGGATGGCCTCATGCATGGATCATGGATGATTTATCCATGATAGGAGTCTAGGGAAGTCAATTGTCTTCTAGGGACTATATATGTTGTTGTTGTATTGCTATTTTGTGCCGAAAAATATACGTGTGTTTAAAAATACAATTGCATTTGTATGTTTACGTCAACTACATTTACATGTACATATGTACATGTGAGGTACATGTATATAATGCAATTGTGCACATTTTTAATTCCCAAGTCGATCATACAATTGTATTTTTGACCCAACAAAGCCTAAAAAATTCTTCAAAGTTTTCCTAACTATTGTACAGCACCGCATTTGCAGTAGACATATGATACATCTACCATGACTGTCAATGTCTGTCAATCCAACCTATACACATGCTTGTACATGTGTACTATGTAGCCAAATTGTATTTTTTTATGTTACATGTAGCACTATAGCTTAGCTACCGATTCATCTTCACCCAGCACAACTCCTGGGGAAGAGGTCGGCTTCTTGTTCTAAAGTGACCTTCATTTTTATTATATTTTTTGCGCTCTCAAAAGTCCGAGACTAAGTCCAGATACTGGAACTCTAAAAAGACCATTGCGTGAGCCCGCATGCGCCTTTCAGCAGTTTAAACAAAAATTCACAGTTCTCATTTATATGAGGGATAAAATCAACGTAAATCCATAAAATATCATGTAAAAGTTACGATTTATTGCTTTGCTTTGGGTAAAAATGTGAATTTAATATTTTCATATTCATGGGGAATTTTTAATTCAAGGAGACGATGCCAATTTTTAGATCCTTGTTAACTGTTGTTCAACTACATATCCGTGTGCCAATTATTTCAAAGGCTGTATAAATTCTTTAACGTCTAAATGCTGAATCGATAAATCAAAGTAATTTGACCCTTATAGTATAACACTACATGCCAACCTCATCTCATCTGAATCGTCTACTGATTTATTTAAATTCAATTTATTCAGTTGTCATCACCTTACCTAAAGTAAAGACCAATTTTCTAGCCTCCTAGCTCCAAAGCATAAAGCAAGCACAAAGTAGTTAGCTACTTTGCTAATTAAGCTATATTTAATCCAGGCTTTCTATATTGAAAACTTGAAAATGCATTAAGTATGGATGATGTAGGCCTGATTTTTTAAGTAAAATTTAGAAGCCTGATGGCAATGCTTTAAAGCAGAAGTTATGAGTATGATTTTTGTTTGTTGCATTATCCTTCTGAATGATTTTCAAACAGTCACTTTAAAATTATTGAAAAAGCTATTGCTAATCTAGTAAGCCTATTTTAATTTTTAAACTAGAATTTCATTAACATATATACTATATTATATATATAGTGATCATCCCATTCGGCATTAATACTCAATATTATTTGTTAGTATCTCATAAGCTTTTACTATATTTCCATTGCCATTTTATAGACTATAAAGTCTAATATGAAAAAATAAATTTATAAGTTGCAATTTTGTAATTTAATAAAATATATTAAAATGAAATAATAGATAAAATAAAAAGTTTCAGTAAGGCATAACTGCCATTGGGTTTCACTACTACAAGTTTTTTTTCTTTGACCTAATCTATATCCAATCCATAGGTGTACCTAGATTTTTCTCATAATAGTCTAACTACGAGCGCTCGTACTATGAATATCCATAGTTAATATCCCTAGGCTATAACCTAGAACTTAGATATCAATAATTGAACTTATTACTTATTAATAGTGTCTCATTTAATTACCTTAATATATAAGAAGAATGTCTAAACTTGTATTGCTTGAACACCTGACCCTAGGGACTTTAGAGTTCCCTTCTTAAAAGCTACTAGCAAAATTTATTCATTTCTATTGCTTTACCACCGTCTGCCGAAGTGGCCACCATGGTGCTACTACTGCGCGTTCAGGGACGCCAACATGCACAGCCACTTTGCTAGCACTTTTATCACTGCACTTGGTGGCAAGCGTGGAGGTGCTTAGTACGCGGAGGTATGCACTGCAGTTTGAGCCACCGCGGAACAAGCAGTCCTGCTAATGCGACCAGCCTAGAGAGAGCAGCCAGTATGGCGAGCCGACCCCGCAATTTGGCAAGCGAGGGAAGAGCTGGAGAGACACCGTTTGAGCAGGCGACCAACACGCGAGGCAGAGGAGGCTCTGCTGCTGGGCCCGATACCAGAGGCCGCGTGGCCTGGTCGGCTATCAATGCTCTGACAGGGCGAAAGCGGCGCATTCCGCTAAACCTGGCAGGCGACTCTGCGGACGAGCGCAGGAACGAGCTGCGTGAGTTCTTCGACGCCGTTGTCAATGCGCCGCCACCCCCGCTGCCAGACAATCTGACGCTGCCGCCGGAGATGTCGTTGCCGGCAAAGGAGAGCTTCAGCCTAGCGCCAGTCAGCACAGCCGACGTTGTGAGGTTCGCCCAACAGTCACCGGGCGGGAAAGCGCTGGGTCCGGACGAGGTGCCCATCGAGGCGCTGCGCATCCACTGTGTGGCCAGTGGGGTCGCTAGAGTGATGAACTGCGTACTTTTCAGTGAGGCGGCACCCAACGAATGGACCACGGCCGCACGGCGCACATCGTCGCAGTTCCAAAGAAGCCGGGCACCACGAGGCTTGAGAAGCACCAAGGCATCTGTCTGCAGTCCTGTGCTGCGTAGCTGTTCAACCGGTTGCTGTTATCGCGGTTGCAGCCCGTGCTGGATCCGTACCTGCGTCCTGAGCAGAACGGCTTCCGGCCCCATCGCGGCACTGTGACGCAGATCCTGGCTCTTCGGCGAGTCATCGAGAAAGCACGGATACGTCAGTCGATCCTGATTGTTATCTTTATAGATTTCAAGAAGGCATTCGACTCGGTCGTCAGGTCTGTGCTCCCAAAGGTGCTCCGTGCGTACAACGTGCCAGAGCAGCTGAATTCCGCCATCATGGCGATGTACCGTGATACGAAAGCTGCTGTTTCAACACCAGACGGCCTATCGGACTTCTTTGAGACATTTTCCGGGGTGCTTCAGGGAGAAACGCTTGCGCCGTTCCTGTTCGTTCTGGTGCTTGACTGGGTGCTGCGGACCGCTCTTCCTACCAACGATGACGGCTTTCTGTTGCGGCGACGCGTCGGTCGACGTCAACCGGAGAGGCGGCTCAGCGTGCTTGGCTACGCCGACGACCTCGCCTTGCTGTCCTCAACTGTCGAGGGCGCCCAGCGACAACTGGACAAGCTAAATGATGTTGCGGCGAGTGTCGGCCTGGTGGTCAACACGCAGAAGACCATCGTGCTCTGCGTGCCAGACGACATCGAGGCAGCGATTTTGTGCCGAGGCACTGATGGACAGGCGACAGAGCTTCCGCGTTGTCAGCAGTTCGTCTACCTCGGCAATCTAGTTCCCGGTGTCCGCGAGGATTTGCGGCGTCGCCGCGGGCTTGCCTGGGCTGCCTTTCGTTCTGTGAGGGCAGCCCTGCAGTCCGAGGCCTTACCTGACCGCCAGAGGGCGGCGTTGTTCCAGGCGGTGATCGAAACCGTCCTGCTGTACAACGCCGAGACCTGGACGCTGAGTCGCTGACGGAGTCGCTCGAGCAGCAAGTTGACGCGGCGCACGCTGGCCTGCTGCGCGCCGCCTTCAAGATCGGCGACAAGCGAGTGACCAACGCGGCTTTGTATCGCCGCGCCGGCCTGGTCCGTCCAAGCGACCTGCTGCGCCGTCGGCGACTCCAGCTGGCAGGCCACATCATCCGTGCCGAGTCGAACTGCCCAGAGCCGGTTCTTCTTCATTCTTCTTCGTTCTTCTTCATCTTCGGGTCACGGACATTGTAGCTAGACGATGTAGCTAATAGGACCGGGTGCCTAGCACCATGCAGTCGGGGCGCTGACTCCGCGTGGGCGGACAGTAGATGGTAAAATCCAATTTGCGGCCTGCGGCGGGTGGCCAGAAAGCAAGGGAACCCGAGTCCCGGTGCGCAGGGCTCCTCCGCAGACCGACTTACGCTGTAAAAAGCGCCGCCCACCGCCAACCTAATGGTGAGGGACAGCTCCAGGCTGCATACCCGGAGGTGAGACCAATTCGTCACCCCGTCGATGGCAGGGACGGACGGAGCTCCTGCCACATTGGCGGGGTGTCCAGGAGCGCGACGTGGATGCTGGTCTCGTGCCACCCCCAGAGCCGGTGCAGGAGGTGCTGCTGCTGACGCTGCAGGCACCCTACCGGCGGGGACAGGAGCGCGCCCTGTGACGCTAACCTGCGTATTCTATTGTTGTTGTTGTTGTTGTATTGCTTTACCCTTCAGCCATAAAATCAAAGGCTCTAATAGTCTTTTAGTGGCCAATCCCAATTAGACACAGGAACTGTATATCTTCTTGCAATTTTCTATAGCCATACCTGCTGCTATGGTAGAGTCAAATGTATTATCAAATAATTATACTCTTTAAATATGAATAATAGGCCTATATCAGTTCTCTAAATTAAAACTGCAATTAGCTATGGAGTTATATCATTATGCTTAGATTTTATTTTTGTATAAAAATGTGTCATCTATAAGCAGACAAAGCCATTATTGGGCCTGACAGATTCTATTGAAAATAATACAATTATTTCAGCCAACAGTCATGGCATCTGAAGACAATTACTATGCCATCCTTGAGATCAACCCAGACGCTTCTGAGGCTGAGGTGCGCAAAGCCTACAGGCAAATGGCACTTCGCTGGCACCCAGACAAGAATCAGACAAATCCTGATGAGGCTGAACGCCGGTTCAAACTCATCAGCGAGGCCTACGAGGTATTGAAAATTCACGTTGATATATGCATGTTTTGGTATTAATCATCGCTTGACTCTACTGCTCTCAGTAGAAAAATTAGCACACGATAGAATTTTTATCAGAATACGTTATATTACTAATAATAGTTTGTTGACTCTACTATTGTCAGTAGAAAAATTAGCACACTACAGTTATTTTTTAAATAGAAAGCTTAATATCAACATTTGAATATGATTGCAATTTCTAACAACTTCAACGCGTTTCGCACGCCATGGTGCATCGTCAGGATTTTATTAGAACGATTTGAGTAATCAATTGTTTTCAATCTTACCCTCCTTACCTGTGTACGTTGCAAAAACCAATATTTAATCAATCGCTTTCAATCTCAATTTCTCAAATCGTTCTAATAAAATCCTGGCGATGCACCATGGCGTGCGAAACGCGTTGAAGTTGTTAGAAATTGCAATCGTATTCAAATGTTGATATTAAGCTTTCTATTTATTCTTCTCGCCAAGCGAGCGACTCTACCAGCATTCGAGTTATTTTTTAAGAAATAAGAAATAATCCGACCAAACATCTGCCAGGTTCTGTCCGACCCGGAGAAGCGGCGAATCTACGATTTCTACGGCAAGGAAGGCCTCGCTGAGGCGGCGGCGGCTGAAGAGGGTGAAACCAAGGCAGACGATTTCTTCCGCCGTCAGCAACAGCAGCAGCAGCAGCGCCAGCAGCAGCGCCAGCAACGCAGCTATCAGCCGCGCCACGACAGAGATTGGTACGACCAGCATCAGTATCATTTCCGCGATCCACGCGACGTATTTCGCGACTTTTTTGGGCCGAGCGACCCGTTCTCGCGCATTTTCAACCCGGACCCGTTCAAGGTAAGAACAGCAACAATGTGATACGTGATATCGGGTTAGTCGTAAAAATACTGCACAAATCCTCATTTTTCTACTTAGAAACTCTATATAAGTAGAGTGTTGCAGATATTCTTCATATTTTTTAATTGGCATTGTCGGTTAAATTTCCAACCAACCCATCAGACGCTAGAGGAGTCGATGCGCGACATCGGCGACCGGCACCGCGCCAGCAACAACATCGGAGGGCCCGGCAGCAACTTCTTTAACTTCGCCAACTTCAACCAGCACACCGGCGCCGGCTTTGCCTCGTCGTCCAATACGGCCGGCGCCGGCCGGTCGTCTAGGAACGCAGCCAGCAGCGGCCGAGGCGGCAGTCAGCGGTTCGCGCCGCTGCACTCCACCCGGGTGACGCAGACCTTCACAAACACGCGCGATGGCAGGCGGGTGGTGGTGCACAAGGTGGTGGAGAACGGGGTGGAGACGGTCACTGAGACTGTGGACGGCCGGGTGACCAAGAAAACAGTGGACGGCCGTCTTGTCGCTGGCGGTGACCAGCAGCCGAGCATCCGGGTCAAGTGATCTCCCACTGGGAGTTCAGAGTTGAATCGGGCCTGATCAGTTTTTCCTTGAACTCGACAAAGCGGCACTGCGGTATTAAAATCATAATTTCGAGCGTACTGCTCCTTAACCACTGAGAATTGCCCATAACCCCAAAAATCGTCTTTAAGATACCGATAATCGCCCATACCACAGATACTAAAATAACTAGATGGGCAACTCGGGCATATATACTTAGTAAAACAGCTTTCTACTTTCAGTGCAGTAGCAAAGAAGAATACATAAGCTATTTTATAAAAATAAAGGCAGCTGAAATGACGTTGATAAGTTTAGAAGCCCAAAGCTTACAGGCGTAAACAACTTGCTAATTGGTCCAGCCATAATGTACATTTAGCCAGTCCACTGAAATGTACATGGCAGCTTTAGGCTGGAATTCCGAGAAAGGTGATAAAAATTGGGGCGGGGCGGGTGTAGTGTGGAAAGGCGCGTTTGGAGGGTGTTTTAAGCTGGGGAGGGGGCGGTTAGATCCAATAAATGAGCCTTGGCTTTAAAAATGCTTCTGTTTTAGCTTCTGTTGCTAAAACAGTTTAGCTTACTACTGAACTGAAATTAGCTTACACGCATATGTGCTGAGTGACCCATCTAGTTATTCTAGTACTTGTGCCTATAACGCACTGAGAATCGCCCATAACACACTGAGAATAGTTCATAACACACTGAGAATCGCTCATAGGCCATAACACACTGAGAATCGCCCATAACACACAGATAATCGCCCATAGGCCATAACACACTGAGAATAGTTCATAGCACACTGAGAATCGCTCATAGGCCATAACACACTGAGAATCGCCCATAACACACAGATAATCGCCCATAGGCCATAACACACAGAATCGTTCATAACACACAGATATAATCGCCCATAACACACAGATAATCGCCCATAGGCCATAACACACTGAGAATCGTTCATAACACACAGATATAATCGCCCATAACACACAGATAATCGCCCATAGGCCATAACACACTGAGAATCGTTCATAACACACAGATATAATCGCCCATAACACACAGATAATCGCCCATAGGCCATAACACACTGAGAATCGTTCATAACACACAGATATAATCGCCCATAACACACAGATAATCGCCCATAGGCCATAACACACTGAGAATCGTTCATAACACACAGATATAATCGCCCATAACACACAGATAATCGCCCATAGGCCATAACACACAGAATCGTTCATAACACACAGATATAAACGCCCATAACACACAGATAATCGCCCATAGGCCATAACACACTGAGAATCGTTCATAACACACAGATATAATCGCCCATAACACACAGATAATCGCCCATAGGCCATAACACACTGAGAATCGTTCATAACACACAGATATAATCGCCCATAACACACAGATAATCGCCCATAGGCCATAACACACTGAGAATCGTTCATAACACACAGATATAATCGTCCATATCACACAGATAATGACAATTTTGACGAGCCCGAGAATTGATTATCCATTAATTCGATGTGCGGAAGCCAAAATTTCAATTTTATTCCAGTGCTAATTTTTAGTTAAAAAATATTTGTAATAATTTGTGCAGTTGCTACCGTGCTCCATAAATGCAGATATCAAAACGATTTGATTTTTGACCTGTAAAGTGTTTTTATCTAATGATATTTAGTATTCACCCATCATTTAAAATGACGACCCTGTGATGGAGCCGAAGGCTTTGATCAAGTATTATCTAGAACATTTCATTTCCTAGCTTTTCATTCCAGGTACAAGTTAAATCAGCTTGTCACCCATTAAATATAATATATTTGAAATCTGTATCCCAGATACCTGCATTAAACGGGAAAATATTTTATTTAATTCAATAGTAGCTTGCAAACTATCTTTGCTGATTTTCAGTACATGTACACTGCCCTAACAACTGTCAAGGCTACTCAGAACCTGGAGTGCCAAGGGATCAATTCAGCATCTGGAGTGCCAAGGCAATTTAGAATCTGGGAATTCAGCACCACTTGGAGTACCAAGACAATTCAGCACCTGGAGTGCCAAGGCAATTTAGAATCTGGGAATTCAGCACCACTTGGAGTACCAAGGCAATTCAGCACCTAGAGTGCCAAGGGATTCAGCACCTGGAGTGCCAAGGGATTCAGCACCTGGAGTGCCAAGGGATTCAGCACCTAGAGTGCCAAGGTTATTCAGCACCTGGAGTGCCAAGGCAATTCAGCAACTGGAGTGCCAAGGGAATTCAGCACATGGAGTGCCAAGGGAATTCAGCAACTGGAGTGCCAAGGCAATTCAGCAACTGGAGTGCCAAGGGAATTTAGCAACTGGAGTGCCAAGGGAATTCAGCAACTGGAGTGCCAAGGGAATTCAGCACATGGAGTGCCAAGGCTATTTAGAATCTGGGGTGCCAAGGCAATTCAGCATCTGGAGTGCCAAGGGAATTTAGAATCTGGAGTGCCAAGGGAATTCAGCAACTGGAGTGCCAAGGGAATTCAGCAACTGGAGTGCCAAGGGAATTCAGCACATGGAGTGCCAAGGCTATTTAGAATCTGGGGTGCCAAGGCAATTCAGCATCTGGAGTGCCAAGGGAATTTAGAATCTGGAGTGCCAAGGCAATTTAGAATCTGGAGTGCCAAGTGGTATCTGGGCTAGACTGTACCTGCAACAATTGAGCAACCAATCCGAAAAAAGTAAAGGCGTGCTCAAGAAACCAGCCGGACTCTTGGCAGGCGTTCAATAAACAACAATATCAGGCTCAAGAAGTCCGTTACTAAGTTATACAATAATAACAACTGCAATGGACAAGGCTACACAGGACTCGTATATTCAAGCAGCTATGAGACAATTAGCGTGATTATTACAACAATAAGCATTTCAATGTCAAGCAGCAGCATTAGAATAGGTGGTAAAGAAAACAAAGATAAAAGTTCATATCAACTCAAGATAACAAAAAAGGAACGGAGGAAAAGCAAAACAAGATTTAGAATAGAAGTGTAAAGAGAATAACAGTTCCATTGAAGTATTGCTTTGCAATAAACCTGTCAAAAATGATGCAATCAGTTAAATTGAAACGGCGGTCTTTATTGCTCGAAGGTTCAATGAATCGTAAACTAAATAGTTTATTTACATAACAATTAAGACATTGGAACTGGCCTTGCCAGCGTTAAATAACAGAAATACGAGTTAATGAGGACTTGCTGCGCAGTCTGCACTTTATTGTCAGAAACTGCAGGATTTACGAAGCACTTTTAAAACCACCCCTGCAGAGATAGATTAGCAATCCATTCTTATTAACCTGCAAAGATAGATTGGCAATCCAGTATGGGGGTCTTTTCAATACCTGCAGGGATAGATTAGCAATCCATTCTATTCAATACCTGCAGGGATAGATTAGCAATCCATTCTATTCAATACCTGCAGGGATAGATTAGCAATCCATTCTATTCAATACCTGCAGGGATAGATTAGCAATCCATTCTATTCAATACCTGCAGGGATAGATTAGCAATCCATTCTATTCAATACCTGCAGGGATAGATTAGCAATCCATTCTTTTCAATACCTGCAGGGATAGATTAGCAATCCATTCTTTTCCCTAACTGCAGGGATAGATTAGCAATCCATTCTTTTCCCTAACTGCAGGGATGGATTAGCAATCCATTCTTTTCAATACCTGCAGGGATAGATTAGCAATACATTCTATTCAATACCTGCAGGGATAGATTAGCAATCCATTCTATTCAATACCTGCAGGGATAGATTAGCAATCCATTCTTTTCCCTAACTGCAGGGATGGATTAGCAATCCATTCTTTTCAATACCTGCAGGGATAGATTAGCAATCCATTCTATTCAATACCTGCAGGGATAGATTAACAATCCATTCTTTTCCCTAACTGCAGCGATAGATTAGCAATCCATTCTATTCCCTAACTGCAGGGATAGATTAGCAATCCATTCTATTCCCTAACTGCAGGGATAGATTAGCAATCCATTCTTTTCAATACCCGCAGGGATAGATTAGCAATCCATTCTATTCAATACCTGCGGGGATAGATTAGCAATCCATTCTATTCAATACCTGCAGGGATAGATTAGCAATCCATTCTATTCAATACCTGCATGGATAGATTAGCAATCCATTCTATTCAATACCTGCAGGGATAGATTAGCAATCCATTCTTTTCCATGCCCACAGGGATAGATTAGCAATCCATTCTTTTCAATACCTGCAGAAATAGATTAGCAATCCATTCTTTTCCATACCTGCAGGGATAGATTAGCAATCCATTCTTTTCCATGCCCACAGGGATAGATTAGCAATCCATTCTATTCAATACCTGCCAGGGATAGATTAGCAATCCATTCTATTCTCTAACTGCAGGGATAGATTAGCAATCCATTCTATTCTCTAACTGCAGGGATAGATTAGCAATCCATGCAGTGAATAACAAAAAAACAGTTGACTTGCGCATTTCAAGAAAAACAATGTAATGCAAGCAAAGCAAACAGTCGAAGAGTGATTAGAATTAGGATGCGAGCGAGAACATCTTACGAGCAATAATTGCCATTTCCGCTAGCTGTGTACCAAGCCGGGTAAGACTGCTGCTGGAGCTGCTGCTGGTTCACGTAGCCACCGGGGCCGCCGCCCCCGCGCGGCCTTGCATGGGGCCGGTGGAACTGCTGCTGGTTGTGCTGCTGCTGCTGCTGCTGCTGATGCGGCTGGCGAGGCAAGTAGAAATTGCGGCCACCCCGGCTGCCGCTAAACGGAGGCCGGACCTTTTTTTCGTTCTCGTCGGCGAAGCGGATCTGCGCGGCAACGGGAGAACGCCGAAAGCATATATACAGTATAATATATATGTACATGTTAAATTTCAGATCTCACGTTCTAATCGTTGATCCTTTTAAATGCCTATGCCAGATTCCACACCCATTTCAAATATCCCATATTTCATTCAGATCCCACATCCCAATGTAAAATCCCATATCCCAATGTCAGATCCCAAATCATAATTTCAGATCCCAAATCCCAATTTCAGATCCCAAATCCCAATTTCCGATCCCACATCCCAATTTCAGATCCCAAATCCCAATTTCAGATCCCACATCCCAATTTCAGATCCCAAATCCCAATTTCAGATCCTAAATCCCAATTTCAGATCCTAAATCCCAATTTCAGATCCCACATCCCAAGTTCAGATCCCACATCCCAATTTCAGATCCCGAATCCCAATGTCAGATCCCACATCCCAGTGTCAGATCCCACCACATCCCAGTGTCAGATCCCACATCCGTGTCAGACCAAACATTCCAAGTTCAGATCCCACATCTCAATGTCACCTGCACAAGCTGCTGTTCCGAGTTGGCAGCCGAGTCGCCAGATGCAGCAGGCCAGGGCCTGTTGTGCAGGGCATCCAGAGCAGCCTGGGCCGAGCTGTGAGTTTCGAACAAGCAGAAGCCAAGCAGACCGCGCGGAGCCACCGCCGGCTGCTGCTGCTGCCCCTGCAACAAGCGGCAGTTAATAATCGGACCGAATCTTCCCAGCACCTGTTGCAGAGCCTCCTCTGTGATGCCGAACGGCAGGCAGGAGATGTGCAGCTTGCAATTTCTGGTCTCCTCGCTGCGCAGGCGGGCGAAGGCCACTTTAATAGTTTTCCTGCCCAGCTGGTGGCCGTTCAGGTTGTCTATGGCCCGGGCCGCGGCCTCGTGCGAGTTGTAGTCGCAGAAGCCGTAGCCGTAGCTGTAGCCTGTGGCGTTGTTGCGGCAGATCTTCACCGACTTCACGCCCGGAGCCAGAGAGTCGAACAGCTTATGGAGCTCGTCGTCTCTAAGCTCCTGCGGCAGGTAGTTCACGATTAGGTTCGTGTCGGAGTACTGGGCCATGCCTCTGATTGGCTGCGTAGTCAACAGTGAGTGAGCCTTTAGCAGCGAAGGGCGACAGCATGAAATGTTGGATAGAATATGGCAGCTTGCTTACTGATGTGATTTGATTACCTGTGGCATCTCAGTTTTGGGATCAGTGTTCAAGATTACAGAAGAGACTATGGGATTACGGTTTGGGATTAGGGATCAATGATTACGGTTTTGGAATCTATGATTACGATTTGAGATCTATGATTACGGTTTGGGATCTATGATTACGGTTTTGGGATCTATGATTACGGTTTTGGGATCTATGATTACGATTTGGGATCTATGATTACGATTTTGGGATCTATGATTACGGTTTTGGGATCTATGATTACGGTTTTGGGATCTATGATTACGGTTTTGGGATCTATGATTACGGTTTTGGGATCTATGATTACGGTTTTGGGATCTATGATTACGGTTTTGGGATCTATGATTACGGTTTTGGGATCTATGCTTACGGTTTGGGATCTATGATTACGGTTTTGGGATCTATGATTACGGTTTGGGATCTATGATTACGGTTTTGGGATCTATGATTACGGTTTTGGGATCTATGCTTACGGTTTTGGGATCTATGATTACGGTTTGGGATCTATGATTACGGTTTGGGATCTATGATTACGGTTTTGGGATCTATGATTACGGTTTTGGGATCTATGATTACGGTTTGGGATCTATGATTACGGTTTTGGGATCTATGATTACGGTTTGGAATTTATGATTACGGTTTTGGGATCTATGATTACGGTTTGGAATTTATGAATACGGTTTTGGGATCTGGGATTACGGTTTAGGGGTCTGGGATTACGGTTTTGGGGATTAAGATTGCGGTTTTGGTATATGGGATTATTTTTGGGATTTTTGGTCCAGAACCCGAAGATACTAACCTAGATCAGCCTCTGAGCCTCTTTAAGTGTAAAAAATTAGTAAACACGTAAAGAAAACGACATGACATGTTGAAAATTTGATAAGTTCAGGCGTAAAAGTAATGACTGCGGCTCGTTTTAGTAATAAAAATGCTTACAACTATTGCACAATAGATTAATATTATTACTATTTACGTGATAGCACCAACATGAAAAAATACAAATTACGTTGGAAAATAAAAATTCTATGTTCGAGAACATTATTGAGCAGCAACAATTTTAGCATTAAAAAGCTGCAGGAATGGTTAGCAGACTACTCATAGTAGCAGCTGCAAAATACTAAATACAAAGTGATATATAATGCGGCTATGGGGTCAAACAGGCGACTTCCTAATTTTCAAGGGGCGATTCGAAAGGGGCGGATTGGGGCGATTCTCATAGGGGCGGATTGGGGCGATTATCATAGGGGGCGGATTGCGGCGATTCTCATAGGGGGCGGATTGGGGCGATTCTCATAGGGGCGGATTGGGGCGATTATCATAGGGGGCGGATTGGGGCGATTCTCATAGGGGGGCGGATTGGGGCGATTCTCATGGGGGCAGATTGGGCGATTATCATAGGGGGCGGATTGGGGCGATTCACATGGGGGCAGATTGGGCGATTATCATAGGGGGGCGGATTGGGGCGATTCTCATGGGGGCGGATTGGGGCGATTCTCATGGGGGTGGATTGGGGCGATTCTCAAGGGGCAGATTGGGGCGATTCTCATAGGGGGCGGATTGGAGCGATTCTCATGGGGGGCGGATTGGGGCGATTCTCATGGGGCAGATTGGGGCGATTCTCATGGGGGGCGGATTGGGGCGATTCTCAAGGGGGCAGATTGGGGCGATTCTCAAGGGGGCAGATTGGGGCGATTCTCATGGGGCGGATTGGGGCGATTCTCATAGGGGGCGGATTGGGGCGGTTCTCATGGGGGCGGATTGGGGCGATTCTCAAGGGGGCAGATTGGGGCGATTCTCATGGGGGCGGATTGGGGCGATTCTCATAGGGGGCGGATTGGGGCGATTCTCATAGGGGGCGGATTGGGGCGATTCTCATAGGGGGCGGATTGGGGCGATTCTCATAGGGGGCGGATTGGAGCGATTCTCATAGGGGGCGGATTAAGGCGATTCTCATAGGGGCGGATGGGACGATTCTCAAGGGTTTCAGAGGTTCCAGCTGACTCTCAGGGCGCCAGGCCGCAGTGTCAGTCGCACTCGTCGCCGAACGCAGCCAGGAACTGCACCAGGGTGTCGGCAGGCAGCGGCACCAGCGCAGAGTCGCCGGCCTGGCCGCGGCCGTCGAATTTCAGCCTGACGAGGCCGTGGTCGCGGAACTCGCGGAGGTGAGCCTGCAGAGTGAGCTCGGAGGTGACCAACATGCCGTCCCGGCAGGCCGTGTAAACCTCATCCAGCGGCCAGGGCTCACCGGGCCGCTCCAGCTGCCGCCTGGCCAGCATGACGAACAGCGACCTGGCGTTCTGCGTCAGCGAGGCCATGAGGTGCCGCAGGCTGGACAGCTGCAGCGCGACCGACACTTCGCCGCCGATGCCAACGGCGCCAGAACCGGCGCCGGCGGTTGTCGACTCGACGGCCCGGCCGGTGTAGGCGGCGCTGGCAGGCAATTCCTCGATATAGGGGCGCAGCGGCTTGGGCAACTGGCACCACAGGCAGGCCATGCTGGTGAGCTGGCCGCGGTCCCACAGCAACTGGCACAGCCGGTGATCCACACTGGCGATCATTCGGACAGTCGGTGATGAGACCAGCGCCGTGATGGCCTCCGCGGCTTTGTCCGTGCGCAGCTGCGGCCCGTCAAGGCTGTGGAACTGAGGGCGGCGTATTGGGACTGGACTATGGGGATCTGAGAGATTTGGGAATCCAGTATGGGGATCTGGGAGAATTGGGAATTCAGTATGGGGATCTGAGAGATTTGGGAATCCAGTATGGGGATCTGGGAGATTTGGGAATTCAGTATGGGGATCTGAGAGATTTGGGAAGACAGAATGGGATCTAGGAGATTTGGGAATTCAGTATGGGGATCTGAGAGATTTGGGAATCCAGTATGGGGATCTGGGAGATTTGGGAATTCAGTATGGGGATCTGAGAGATTTGGGAATCCAGTATGGGGATCTGGGAGATTTGGGAATTCAGTATGGGGATCTGAGAGATTTGGGAATGCAGTATGGGGATCTGGGAGATTCGGGAATTCAGTATGGGGATCTGAGAGATTTGGGAATGCAGTATGGGGATCTGAGAGATTTGGGAATTCAGTATGGGGATCTGAGAGATTTGGGAATGCAGTATGGGGATCTGGGAGATTCGGGAATTCAGTATGGGGATCTGAGAGATTTGGGAATGCAGTATGGGGATCTGGGAGATTCGGGAATTCAGTATGGGGATCTGAGAGATTTGGGAATGCAGTATGGGGATCTGAGAGATTTGGGAATTCAGTATGGGGATCTGAGAGATTTGGGAATGCAGTATGGGGATCTGGGAGATTCGGGAATTCAGTATAGGGATCTGAGAGATTTGGGAATGCAGTATGGGGATCTGGGAGATTCGGGAATTCAGTATGGGGATCTGAGAGATTTGGGAATGCAGTATGGGGATCTGAGAGATTTGGGAATTCAGTATGGGGATCTGAGAGATTTGGGAATGCAGTATGGGGATCTGAGAGATTTGGGAATGCAGTATGGGGATCTGAGAGATTTGGGAATTCAGTATGGGGATCTGGGAGATTTGGGAATCCAGTATAGGGATCTAGATTAAAGACCCGAGATCATGAGGGGTTGGTAGGTTGGGATTAAGCCTGAGGGTTCAAGTTTGTGAGGTTGACAGAGCTGAGGTCAACCAGTCTCACCACAATGTACAGAGTGAGGCCGACAGTCTCCAGAGTAGAAGCAATCAGCCTGGCCATGTCAGGCAGCGACTTGGCAGAGCTGGGCGTCACCTCGCCGATCAGTTCCTCAACAAGCGCCGTCAGGATGGCCTTGGGACCGGCCTCGGGATGGAAGCCGTCAATCTCGGCGCAGAGCTGATCGCCGAGGCAGGCAGACTTGAACTGGCGCAGCAGGTGCCGCTTGGACCCCAGGCCATACACTAGCAGGCTGAATCCGCCCACGCGAAGGCGGCGCGACCAGTCAGCAAAGTAGATCCGGGCGCACTCGGCCTCGGCTGCGGTTGGCGAGCTGGCCGCAGCTTCGGTGGCTTCGATGTACTCTTCGGCCAGGCGCAGCGAAGTCTCCTCGTCCGGCCGGTTGGCCAGGGAGGCGAGCGTGGCTGGGCGGGATCTACTTGCCGATTTATTCTTGTTATTCTTGCACTTTTTATTATTATAATTCGACTTTAACCTGGGCGCCGATGCGGCATTGAAATATCGATCAGTTTCTTCGGCAGCTTGACGAATTGCATCATCTCGGTTGGCTTCTAGGGGCATTTTGATTGGCTGCGGGTGTATGGTTAGGTTGGAGCTGTGTAGCATTGGGGAGATAACTTATAAGGCTCAAACAGAACTCAGAACTATAATAGGCCTTTATTTTAATTTTACAGGTTATAAATTTCTATGCTGCAGGATTATTAGTACTACTACGAGTATAATTTTTACTATTATTAGTACAGTTACTTAGTATATTGTGAATAGTATTACTATTATTATTAGTATCCATAAGCTGTATCACTTAACTCCTATCTTTTATTATAGCATTTTAGATATCTTGTATATGTGGATTTTATTCTTTAAATATATGCTTCTCTCTCTATTTAATTTTTAATATATTCTTTTAGCATACATGCACAACACCTGACTAAGCTGGCCTAGATAAGTGGATAGCCAAGACAGATATGTTGCAAAACTGATTAACTAAGAACAAAAATGATACAGATAGTACATAGGACAAAAAGAATAAATGAGATTAATATATAAAGTGAGAAAAAACATGGAAAATGAAAAATGGGTCTAAAAACTATCATTCCAATGGTACAATGATGACAATTTTCTATATCTATAGATTAAGATAAGATACTCCCAATTTGGCTTATCTAATATATTTCTAAGCTTTATAACTTTTTATATTAATATTATATATAATAATATATATACATATATAAATGTAGACTATTATGTATTCAATGTTTTGTTTTTTTGAATTATTAAAAAAAATACTCATATATTGATTTTAAGTTGGCCCTGGCTTATATGATCATATAAAAAAGCTTATTTATTGTAACAGGTAGTATTCTGTGTCTTGTCTGCACCTTCTGCTCATGCCAGATAAGTGGGATAACAAAGAATTGAACTTGAAGCACAGCATTCCTGGACCAAGGCTACTGCTGTCTATAGCCCAACTAAGGCAATGGCCATGCCTTTGGGCCAATAGATGTAGGCAGGAGAAAAGTGAAGCAAGGGCCTCCACTGTCTCTCCTTTCTATTTAAAACACTGAAGAACAGGCACATAGGAATGAAAATTTTTATAAGCTACACAAAACAAATGCAAATTATACATCAAGTTTTAGGTGCAGCCATCCTTTGCAAATATGACTATATTTTATGCAGCTTATTTTTATGACTCTCATGAATTTAAATTTGCAAATAAAAGATTTGGTAGAAAATAAATAATTAGTTTATCTTAACAAGTATAAACTACAGCCCTCATTGACTACATAGCTGCAATGATTGCATTTATATTTTGTAAATGAGTCACAGACAATTAGCAATAGATAAAATAACTATCAACCCTTGTATGCAATAGCATTTATTAATTGAGTCTACAATGGTTTATGTTAATTGATGATAACAAACTGATCAAACTCCAAAGTATATAAATTGGCTAGATAACAAAGTATCTTATCTTTAAAATAGATAATAAATATAGGCCTAACTTATAAGATGACAAAGTTGCAAATATAAGAATAAGATAATACTTGTGTCTAGAAACTATTATAGCCTACTCATTGGCCTAGGCCTATTATTACTAACTTATTTACTAACAAAAGTAAATGCTAGTAATTTATTTTTAATTTACCATTTTTTCATTTTATTTAGTTTAAATTAAGTTAATTTAATTTACTTTTGTTGTTTTGTACCAAAATGTCTAAATGTTAGGCACTAGTTAGTTGCATATGATTATATAATAAAACCAGCTAATAAAGGCCACAATACAAGGATTAGGCCTAGCCAAGGTGTTGGACTTATAATTTAAAAGGTTCTAAGTCTAAAAAATTATATTCTTGAGCAAGAGTAGACCTAAGACATTTAACTCTACATTGCTTTAGTTCACCCAGCTATAAAATGGGTGCTTTGCTTTGTCTGTTTTAGTTTACTAGTATTAGCTAGAATAATTGAATGTAGGCCTATATTTGGTTCTTGGCTATCTTCAATTATACCACACAATAGCTATGTCTATGGCTAAGCTGTCAATTGCATAGGCCTATGCTATACTGCATCTACCTATTGCCATTGGCTATCAGGCCAGCCATAGTCGGGAAGGTGGCACAGTGTGCGCTGGAACTATTTTGATGGCTTTTGAGCACTGTGCGCCGTGCGCCGTGAAGAAGAAAAGTTTTTATGCGCCGCAGCGCGCCATGATAAGGTAAGTCTAAGGTAAGGTAAGGTAAATTTGAATTTACGGTAGACAAATTTGAATTTCATTTACATATTTTATATCGTGATTTATGTAATTTTAGTTATATATAATAATAATATAATAATTGATAATATAACATTTTATTTTACGAATTATGGAATTAGGCCTGACACTATATATTTTGCAAAGTATAACGAAGTGTAACTATATATTTTTTTAGCGCCATGTGTCATGTGCGCCGCCAGAGCATTTTCAATTTTTCCTTGTACGCCGTGTGCACCGTGTGTGCCAAAAAAAGGGCCAATTTGCGCCAGAAAATTCACCAAAAACTGCTACCTTCCCAGCTATGGCAGGCCAGAGCACTTATAATCAACAAAAACAATTACTTACTAAATAGTAGCCTAATCCTAGGCTCTATTCCATAGCCTAGTGCAGATTCGGATCTAGAATTTGATTTTGGGAAGCCAACCTAAGGAAAACAAACCTAAGATTAAGAATAATTACCTAAGCTAAGGTAAACCAAACTTAGCCAAGCCAACTAGTCTTTACTAGCCTAGGCCTACCTCTTCTCTTACAAATCAGCAGACCCACCAAAGTATTGTCATTTCATAGATAGGTCATAGATCCAATATATTCCAATAATCATTGAAACAAAGCAATAGATATTTCGATTTTTAGTAAAAAGGCCTATGGAATAAATAAATAATAAATTAAATATTTTGACCATAAGAGATGCCTGGGAAGGTGTCATGGCCCCATGGCCATAACCCCTCTCTTATATCCGCCACTGCCATTGGCCACATATATACGTAAGGGGTAGGCCTAGGGCTAGGCGTGGCATGGCTTGGCTTGGCGTAGCTTTCTTTATATGACTAATATACCTAATAATCATTGAAACAAAGCAATAGATATTTCGATTTTTAGTAAAAAGGCCTATGGAATAAATAAATAATAAATTAAATATTTTGACCATAAGAGATGCCCGGGAAGGCGTCATGGCCCCATAACCCCTCTCTTATATCCGCCACTGCCATTGGCCACATATATACGTAAGGGGTAGGCCTAGGGCTAGGCGGGTCGTTCTCAAAGCTAGGTCACAACTTTTTGTTATTGCAAAAAAAGTTTATACATCGACCAATAATCGTACAAAAAAAATTCTTTTGACAATTTCTGTAAGAAGCTGCTACTAAAACCACAAGAAAACTTGAAATTGAGAAGAAATCAAGGCTATTTGTTATTCTTTGTTGCGGAAAATAAACGACAAAAATATTAAAGAGAAAATAAAATTTTCTTCCATTTTTATTTTAAATATGCAGTTAAATTTCTTTTGCAAAAATAAAAGAACAAGAAATTGACAAAGGAAATGTTTTTGAGCACAGCATTTTGTTACTCTGCTCCAAATCCCAGACATTTAAAATTATCGTGTGCGAAAAAGTGCGAAATTATTATAGCATGCGGGTCGTTCTCAAAGCTAGGTCACAACTTTTTGTTATTGCAAAAAAAGTTTATACATCGACCAATAATCGTACAAAAAAAATTCTTTTGACAATTTCTGTAAGAAGCTGCTACTAAAACCACAAGAAAACTTGAAATTGAGAAGAAATCAAGGCTATTTGTTATTCTTTGTTGCGGAAAATAAACGACAAAAATATTAAAGAGAAAATAAAATTTTCTTCCATTTTTATTTTAAATATGCAGTTAAATTTCTTTTGCAAAAATAAAAGAACAAGAAATTGACAAAGGAAATGTTTTTGAGCACAGCATTTTGTTACTCTGCTCCAAATCCCAGACATTTAAAATTATCGTGTGCGAAAAAGTGCGAAATTATTATAGCATGCACTCGAAAGAACTTCGATCAGTTTAACTAATCACTGAATTGAGAAGTCTAAATAAGTCTTGAAAGGTTGAATTAAAAATCAAGTTTTCACTATGTATCTTTTCAAAGGCAAGATGATTGGACAAATAAAGAATGTTCATTTTTACCTTGAATAGAATTGTTCATTTTTACATTAAATATAATAAAATCTAACTAATAATAGAAAAAGTCAGGGAACTATCCTTGAACACCAAAAAGCACATTGTGGATTTAATATCGACTGCATGTTCCTTAATAAAGGAATTCAGATACTAGTATATATTTGATTATTTGTAGCATAATTTCTGAAAACTATAACTTGCTTGATTTTACTTTAAGTACTCATTACATTAATACTTATACCAAAGCTACATGTACTTAAAATAAAAAATCATAGTTACTTATTAGACATTTTACTCCAATTAACCTAAAATAATTCAAATTTATTTTAATTAATTCATTTTTTGAAACTTTTTGGAAAATAGACAAAATTGAATTATTTAAATACCAAAAACCTACTAGCTTAACTAAAATAGCAATTAGTCTTTAAGAAAAGATTTCACTTGTTAATTGAGAAAAATGAGGATGTGCGAGGTGTAAAAATGCGAAAGAGCATGCAGGAAACAGAGACAAACAAAAATGTAGGTAAAAGACACTGCACATGCACATAATATGATAACCAGACATAATGCGCACACTGAAACACCAGTAGCAATGACGCCCAAGCTTTTGATGATCACAAGCGAAAAGGCAAAACCCAGCCATCAATCAAAGAAGTAGACTATAGCACACATCTTGAGTGCATCACGCATTTTTTGCAGAGAAGCTCGAAAATTAACATTGTATTCTGTGCACAACCACCAACTGCGACAGGGTCTGCCGGGGGATTTGTGGGCACGCGGTCGCGGATACAAATCGGAGGAGTCGCTGACCATTCTGAAATTACTAGCTAGTACATGTAATTTTGTGTATTAATATATTTAGCCCGCTTTATTTCTATGCTCTCGTCTGCCTCTCGTTAATGCATCCCCAGACTCATGCAATAATCAAACTTATGATCGAACTATGCATGGCTTCCGTCCCTCGCTTTGAATCTCTCACCTCCCCATAGTTCCATCAACCTTACCGTAGTGGCTTCCTATGCAAAAATCATCCCTCCGCATCTTACACAGGCTACTTCAGGCTGTAGACTGTACTACACTATTAATTAGTTGCGCTAAGGAATCTACATGTATTTGCTCGCAGCGCAGCGCGCTGCTCAAAGAAGTTTAGATCTGTCTAGATATTCTAGTAATTTCAGGTTTGTCCATAGACTAGAGCTCATGAGATGAGAATTCCATTAACTAGTACGTTTAATGTAGGATTCATACATCGATTTTGCGTGCTTAAATGGTCTATGCACGAGTGCGCGCAGCGTGTGTGTGTGCTGTGCATACATATGTATAATATACGAGTAGTTTATGGGCCAAATTATTGTGTGGCACAATTCTTGGCATCACTCAGCAGGCACAAGATGCAGTTAAGCAGCGCACGAAAATTCTACAAAAGAAATTGAGCCTGGTTGAGGTGATGCGAGGAGGCAGATCCACACAATCTCAGTGAATACACCAGACTGCACCAGATACGAGTCCAGTCGAATGTGCGCACTGGTCTAAGCAGCACACGCATGTCCTTCTGACAATGACGGCACCTAGCTTCGTCCAAGCCTTTGCCAGCGTCACTGACAGCGTCAATACTACCATGCAGTGCCACCTGCAGCACCGACAACGGCAATTCCTCCAGTTAGCCCACAACAGTGGCTAAACTGAGGGACATGGAACCTACCCGCAGAAGACACACACATACACACACAGCACCGGCAGCAGCACTCTGACAGCATAACCTAAAGCTCCATGAGCTCAGTTTTCAAGCATTAGGAAGCAGAAGCAGTCATCTTGAATCCAGGGATCAGGAAGAGTGTTGCATGTCCGACATGTGCTGTTTCCGTGGCAAAAGGTGATGGAGCAAATTAATCAACACTTACTATCTAGCTCGTATTAAGACTAAAAAACTGAGGCAAGCTGGGATTAAACCAAAGAAAATTTTTTACTATACTTTTTTACCATGTACTTTTACTATACTTCTATAGTATAGTAGAGAGGTACTCTATTTAAATGCAGTAAGAAGTGAAACAAATTTATATATTTAATTATTAAAATTAAATTAATTCAAGGTAAATAACTAATTTAACCAATTTATTAGAAGTATTTAATATTTTAATAAATTGATTTTTATACCTTACACGAAATAAGCTCTACATTCATTTCTTAGCTTGGGGCCCATCTGTATAAGGTCAGTTTCTTCAAAATGCTGATTAATTAATTAAGGCCTGTTGTCTTTACTTAAATTTATAAGGGCATCTTAGAAGTTAATATTACTATATAATACATGTATAATATTATTACTATATTATAATAATATAGTTGCAATTTTAATGACTATTGAATAAGTCTAAATGCTTCCCCTATTGACTCTAAATATATGGTATCTTTACCTTCAGAAAAAATTAGCATAGAATGACTTGATGAAAACAAAAAAAATCATTTCGAGATACACATTTGCTGATCATTCAGGTCAAATTTCAAGGTCCAGTTTTGCACATGTTTCTCTGTAGCTTGGTTACAAGGATTTTAATAAAAATATAATAAATATGTCCAATGTACTAACTGATACATAGCCAAATTGAAGTATTTTCAAAAACAAAAAAAATCATTTGCTCAGTTTACTTTACTGGATATCTGTGTAAAATTTCAGCTCAAAAGGTGCTCCATGGAGAATGCTAGTGTGGTTACAGGATATTTATTTTGTGCTTCAAAGTAGGAGTTAATTGCGATGCATGGTTGCTTTTAATTATTTTTATCAATAATAGTGCTCTATTTCATAACAATTTTTTACAAAAAGATAATAAGACATGTTTTTCTAATTATCTGCATCAAAATGTATCATTTTAAGCGCACATTCTAGACGTCAGCTGAAAAATACATTTTGTGAGACGCAAAGAGGCTATCCCACCGGAAATGCTAGGCGTCCAGTTAAGCGTCTATAAAATCATTTATAGTGCAGTTTATTGAGCTTTAAAAAATTCTTAAATTAAATTTATATAAGCTTTCATTTTAAATGTAATATAGCAAGGTTTCAACACAACAACAACTTGTTTTAGCTACAGACATCTTGTAGTATCAAAAATTAACATCGGTGAAATGATTGAATTTGAATTTTTTCATCGCTAATTATCGCTTAATACCGCCAGATGATTAAAAACACTTTTGCATGATAAAGTTCAACCCAAAAATTATCTTTATTCACAGATAAAAGTGTCCTATTATTTTGAATATGGCAGTAACAATAGTAAATGTTCGGAAAATTGTTAAAATTTTTGCTCCTCCTAGAATTTGCGAACGACCCAGGCGTGGCGTGGCTTAGCGTAGCTTTCTTTATATGACAAAAAATTACAAAAAATAAATACAGCTTTGCTGTCAAACAACCACCATAAATATAATCTGACAATGTTAGCTTTCGGCTAATAAACTAATTAAAGCACGCATAAAAATTGTAAATGACTTCTTATTTCCTTTTAATTTTTTTATGCAGTAATTAAAAAGGTTACACAATTAAAGTACTTTGTTGAAACCATTTACGCCGTTTTAAAGTCTTTTTTTCTTTGAAACTCGGAAACCAAACTTTTGAAACTGTTTGAAACTTCTTAGAAAAAATATTTGTGCATTTTTTATTCAAATAAGCTTTGATAGGTAGTAGTGCGTTGGTTTGGTCTTAATTATGTCTTGCAAGTTGCTAATTAAAGTATTTTTCCTATTTTACATCTTAAGATGTAAAAATGAAAAATTTGGTGTAATACTTTTGATTCATGCAAATGAGATTTGATCTTAAATCTTAAATGAGTTAAATCTCATTTGCATGAATCAAAAGTATTACACCAAATTTGTCAATAGACCTTGGCTAAAGTTTAAATTGGAGAAAATTAAATCCACCAACAGTTAAAACAAGCTGAGCAAATTCTTTAACAACAAGATAGACTTCTAAAGTTGTTCCTTAATGCAATGACATAAATTTCTATAATTCAATGAGCAAAATATTGCCAAGGACAAGGACTTCAACATGACCATTGGCTTCATAAATATATATTCTAAATGCTATTAAAAGTGTGTAAATGTGTACAACTCAAAATCTAGGCCTAATAATTTAGGCAATCAATGCTATGTACATAATTTTACATTATATTGTATACTCAGTAACAGTCAAAAGTTCCACATGTACAAATCAGGCGTAGTTAGAGAGAAAATTTCTCATTTAAAATGCACAGTAAAAAGTGAATAAAAATATTCTTGCTTGGTTGGTGGGTGTAGGCCTAACTTTTGACTATTGTTTGGTGTATATAATTAGCTATTTAAATACAAGTATATCAAGAGTCTATTAGTATTAGGGTAGGCCTATAATGGTTTATGTACTGCATAGTGCATATGCTTTATTACACTTTATTGCATCTTTTGCTTGAGTAAAGCAGTTCACTTTAATTCAAATTTAATCCTAAGGCTAAGTGTTGTTTATCTCCTTTCCTTAACCATTAGTAAGGTTTTGTTTGAGTCTATAGGCCCCCTACCCTAGTCTAGATCATATTAGATCTAGATGCATACCTAGGCCCTAAAACCAAAATGGAATAGGCCTAGTTATAAACATGCTTGGGCGCAACCTTGGGATTCACCCGGCCATTTCTATTGGCAACACACTTACACACGCATGTAAGTCGCTATTGGCTGAGAGCAGTCACGTGACTACTGTTCTGTCCAATAGCAACTTAAATGCGTGTGTTGCCAATAGAAACGGCCGAGTGAATCCCAAAGTTGCGCATGTATGGTTATAAATGCATAGGCCCCTATCAAAAAATTAAAGTGCATACCCTACCCATACTTTTGAATCTAGGCTGATATTGCAACAATAAATTACCCTTTTTGGCTAATTATTTGGTTGTTTATTTATTTATAAATATTTATTTATAGCAACAAATGAATATACATAAACATTTGTTTAAATACATTATTGTGAACTAAAAAACTAGAAAGCTAGAAATTTATGCTTACAAATAATCTTTTCAATCATTTTTTATTTAATTCTTTTGTGTGATTTTTTAAAATACATACCAAGTATATATAAGCCCTACACTATTTTCTTAAGGAGTCATATATGCCAACTATGTAGGCCTAACTTTTGGCATGCAAGGCCAATACATACCTATATTTTTGGATTCATATTAGCCTATATGATCTAGAATATGGGTTTGAAGTATGACTTCAGATTTCAAAATTCATACAAAAATAGTTCTAAGGATTTTTTGGAATTCAATGAGTTTTAAATCTGTGGGTTTTAATAGCTCATTCTTAACAGGCCCCTAAAATGTCAATTTTTAGCTTTTTATATAGAATACAAGCTGTTGAAACCCGCGGATTTTGAACCCGGGGAATTCCAATACCCGGAACTACTTTTGCATGTATTCTGAAATCTAAGGCCATACACAAACAAAAACTTGTTAATAGTTAGTAGGATAGAGGTAGACATAAAATGGAGCACATTCGTGTAAAATTAGGGTTTGAGACATTGTTGGCTGGGGTACTGCGCAGAATGTCAGGCAATGTCTGTCTGACTCTAAAACATATTGCTAAACTCTGGTCTCTCCCTGACTCTCCCTACGTCCCTTGGATCCTTTAAAATTTCTATCGTCTCTTTGTTTCCTCTCATCTTTCTCGTCCCTCGTCTCTCCTCTCTGAGGCTCTCTCCTCTCTCCTCTCTCCTCTCTCCCCTCTTCTCTCGTATCTTCCCTCATCTCTCTTCTCTTTCATCTCTCTTATCTCATCTCTTGTCTCTTCTTTTCTCTCTCCTCTCCTCTCTCCTCTCCTCTCTCCCCTCTCCTCTCTCCTCTCACCCCCTCTTCTCTCTTATCTTCCTTCTCCTTTCTATTCTTTTCTCTCTTCTCTTAACTCTCTCCTCTACTCTCTCATCTCTCCCCTCTTCTCTCGTCTCTTCCCACACCTCTTTTCTCTCTCGTCTTTGCTCTCTCATCTTTCCTTTCTCTTCTTTTATCTTTTCTCTCTTATCTCTTCTCATTTCTCTCTGCTCCCCCCCTCTCTCTCTCTCTCTCTCTCTCTCTCTCTCTCTCTCTCTCTCTCTCTCTCTCTCTCTCTCTCTCTCTCTTCTCTGTTATCTCTCCTCCTCTCTCTACTCTCTCCCCTCTCCATTCTCCTATTTCCTCTCCTCTCTCCTCACTCACTTCTCTACTTTTGTCTCTCCTCTCTCCTCTCTCCTCTCGTCTCTGTAACCTCTCCTCTGTTCTCTCTACTCTCCCATCTTTTATCTGTTCACTCTCGTCTCTGCTCTCTCATCCCCCTCTTTAATCTGGCATCTCTGTCTTATATGTTCTCTCACCTCTCTCCTCTGTACTCTTTTTCTTTCCCCTCTTTTGACTCCTCACTTTCCTTTCTCCTTTCTTCTTTTCTCTTCTCTTCCCTTTTCTATACTCTGTCTCCCTCTCTTCTCTCACTCCACTCTCCTCTATCCGTTATCTCTCATCTCTCATCTCTCCTTCCACCTCTCATCTCTACAACCTTAGAGATGTAGAGATGTATCTTTATCTCTTCTCTCTTCCCTGTACTCTCTCATCTCTTCTTTCACCTGTTTCCTCTCTGCTCTCCTCTCTGCTGTCTCCTCTCTCCTCTCATCTGCAGCTCTCTGCTCTCTCATCTCTACTCTCTACTCTCGCTTTTCCTCTCTCCCCTCTTCTCTCCCTCTCTCTCATCGTCATCACCCCCTCATCTCTCCTATTATCTTTTATCTTTTCTTTTATCCCCTCTTTCGCTTCTCTTCTCTTCGAATCGTCTATTCCTTCTTCTTTCCACTCTCATCTGCCCCTCAGCCATGAGCTGGATTCTTTATCTGGCCTTTGAGGTAAAAGTCTGCCCATCCCTGCTTGGAAAGCCAGTTTGTGAGACGTAGTACTCTCATGGTTGTTATCATGCTTTGATCACGTCAGTCATTTTTCTTGCAAATTTGCAGCCCTGAAAGGAATTTGGGTATCTTCAGCTCCACTGCAGTCTGCATCAGTCTAACAACCAAGGAAATACGCATTTCTTAGAAGGCCATTTAAAATTTACACGGTACCTTTAAACGAAACCTAAAATTTCCATGGTGTGCCTAATTTAGTAGGATTGTATGTATTTCATTGCATCGCATCGCCTTTTCATAAATCTTTCGCTTTTACAAACCATGCTGGTTAGTGGATTCCCTCGATTTGCCAATTGCCAATTGCCATCCACTGTTAAACTGCTGCAGAGTTTGCCAATACAGAGGGGAGGGCAGTGGTTAGAATTTCTCACTAAACTGTCATGGCTAAACGTAGCCTCTCCACTCTGGGGGTGCAGAGAAGGCTATTAAAAAGTTATTCCAAAACACTGTACATTCGCTATGTACATTCAGTCCTATTGCCTGACCCTTCGTCTGGCTCTGGGGGAATGAGTGAGTGAGTGGCACAAACAACAGAAAAAGCAGACAAACTTCACATGCTTACAGTTTCTTTTTCTGTTGAGTTACAGAGTTGAAACTTTACATTTAGATAGAGAATGAGTCAATGAAGAATTGTGTCAAGTTTGAAGTCAATCGCTTTACGTGGAGAAAACTTATGGCAGCTGAAAGTTAGTCAATTTTGAAACCCTTTTACACATCTGGGCCCAGGCCAGATCGGGAAAGAGAGGCAGGCGGGCGGAGGTTGGGGTGGTTGCTACGCTGAAAAAAACAGCCTAACTTTAAAAGTGCACAGCGGCTTTCAGGATTAACTTTGAGGTTTAAAATTTTACACGATTGTGTCAAAATAGTTGAAAATTGCCTGTGTCAAATTTGAAGAGAATCGGTAGAAGTGGAGCGGCGCTATGGAGGATTTAGTGAAAAAATCGCGCATTTTGAGCAGTTTTTTGTACTTTTAGGTAGGAAGACTTGAGTCTAGGAAATTAAAAGGTAGCCTAAGACATTCTCCGTAGTGAGTTTAGGGTGGGTGTAAAGTTTGGTGTAATTTGGTTGAGTGGTTTGGGAGTCCATAGCGATCAAAATTGTCCACACACAGACAGACAGACAGACAGACAGACAGAGTTTTGATTTTTATAGTTAGAGATTAGTAGACACAATAGCTATCTAAAATATTAGAGTTTTAATTTAGGGACTGAGTGGTGCAAACTCAAGTTTAATTGATTCTAAATGTTTTTAAGTTATACTAATTATTTTAATTAAAGTAATAGCCTTTTACTTAGCCCAACAAAACTTAAACTTAACCCTAAAATTTATCAAGCTATGAAATAGTCTAATAGTTCTAGTGTAGCAATGTATATATAATTAAAAATGCAAAATCAAGGGCCAAAAGGCATCTGATTTTAAAATTATAAGAAAGATCTAGTTTAGTTATAGCATAAATACATAGTTTAAGCAATATAATGCATGATTTTTGTATCTATCCTTAAAAGGCCATATCAAAGTTAAAACAAAAATAAAAAGCAAATTATCTAGTTTTTTTCTGTTTTGTCTTTTTTAAACCAGATGTCTTGAATATTAATTTAATATTTAATGTTTGCATAATAGTAGAACTAGAGGAGATAGGAAAAGGCAGTCGCCCCCTTCATTAGGCAAAGACCAGAAAAAATAAAGGTGGGGACCAAGCAAATTTTTGCTATAATCAAGAGCCACCCCTTCTTTCCCCATTAGAGCTTTAGACTCTCAAATTGGCCCTTTCCTCAAAAAATTTGCTTGCACTACTACTGTGCTTTCATTCCTATTTTTGCATTATAAAATGAGGTTAGGTATAGAGATAGGACAAATATTTAGAATTGTATCAAATTGACCAAATATTCAGTTCAATTTGGAATAGACAAGTTGACAATCCAAATAACAAATACTAGATTTTATGTGACAAAGATTTGGAACAAGTCAAAAGTTGAGTATTAGTGTTGTGGCTTGTAAATGAAATGAAGGGATTAGGGATAAATTAGGAGTTAGGGAATTAAAGACTAAGAAGTTTGCATTTTAAGAGATGATTTTGTTTAGGGTTTTAAACTTGTGGCTCATAATTGACTCCTTTAAAAAGTCTATCATATGCTTAAACTCTTAATAGAGTTTACCATCCTAGTTGACCACTAGCTACATATAATTATATCAGCAATATATTTTCAAGTTGCTATTATTTGGCTCAGCATTAATTCTGAGATGCTAGGTACCTAAATTTTAGTCTAGTCCAATTTCCCACTGCAGCCAAATTTTGCATCATGGGTGGCCAGTCCTCCAAGCCGCAGCAGAGGGTGCTGATTGCTGTTGACGGCTCCAGCCACAGCCAGAACGCATTCGACTGGTACCGCACCAACCTGGCCACGCCAGGGGAGGATGTGATTCTCTTCCACACTGGCAGCCTGCCCAGCCACCTGATGGCGCCCACTGGCATATCGGCATCCAATAGCGATGTTCAACGTGCCAACGAGAGCTTGAGAAAGCGGGTGGCCCAGCTGGAGGAGAGCATGATGGAGCAGTGCAAGCGGCACAGCATGCAGTGCAGGTGGAAAAACTGATGGGCAGGCGTTGAGGCAGACAGACAGACAGACATGTAGACACTAAGATGGACAGATAGAGATAGGCAAACCGTAAGACAGACAGACAGAAAGACACTAAGACAGGCAGGCAGACAACCTTAGACAGATAGGTTGGCAGACACTAAGACAGACAGACACTAGGGCAGGGCAGGCTAACAGACACTAAGACAGACAGACACTAGGGCAGGGCAGGCTAACAGACAGTAAGACAGACAGACACTAGGGCAGGCAGACACTGGGGCAGACACTAGGGCAGACAGACAGACACTCAGACACTAGGATAGGTTGACAAACAGACAGACAGACAGACACTCAGACACTAGGATAGGTTGACAAACAGACAGACAGACAGACAGGCTGGCAGACAGACACTAAGACAGGCTGGCAGGCAGACAGACACTCAGACACTACGATAGGTTGACAAACAGACAGACAGACACTAGGGCAGGTTGACAGACAGACAGACAGGCTGGCAGACAGACACTAGGGCAGGCTAACAGACACTAAGACAGACAGACAGACACTAGGGCAGGCTGACAGACAGACACTAGGGCAGACATGCAGAAATAGTTACAGTCTCCAACTCCACAATATGTGCCCCACAGCGGCGCAGAGTGGCGCATTAATCCAGTAAGCCAATGAACTCAGTTGTGGGTGCACGCGCACTGACTCTCGGCCGCCCGCAGGTGGAAGTACGCCGACTCCCTGAGCCCCGGTCTGGCCGTGGTGGACGCCTCAGCCGAGGAGAAGGCCGACCTGGTTGTCATGGGAACGCGCGGCCTCGGCACTATTCGCCGCACAATTCTGGGCTCAGTTAGCGAGTTTGTCATCTCGCACAGCCGCAGGCCCGTGGTTGTGGTGCCCCCGCCGCCTCAGCAGTAACTGCTATGACTGCAAATGCTATGATAACTATATGGGCCGCTCGGGTAGCATAGCAGCTTATCTTACTGTCAGTTCAGTAGCAAGGAAGGATATGTAAGCTATTTTTTAAAAGAAAATGCCAGTTGGGTTTGTAGCCAGCGCAAATAAACGAGTTCTTTTGTCTTAAAAATGATTAAATGTTTCTATTCAACGTTCTACTGAAAGTAGCTTGCACGCAAATGTGCCGAGTGGCCTATCTAGTTAAGTTATTACAGTATCCATTAATTGTTTGCATATCTGTTCTAGACAAATTGTTCTGTAGACTTTTTATTTAGTTTTTAATAGCAAAAATCTCTTAATACCCACATAGCTAATTAATTTAATCGTGATCCAACAAATTCTCTGTTTCAGCAAGTTTTTTTTTACTGCAAATTCGGTTTTATCATCAGCCTATTGCTCTCTATCAGATCTATTCTCACTATCTTCTGCAGGCGTGCGGCACAGGGTCGATTGATACTTTTGCTTTATCAAGATTATTTGCCCAAGTAAATACATTTCCTATTACGCCTGGTGATTATCGAAATTACCTTTAGCTCCCAGGCAAAGTCTGAAAATATTCTCTGTTTTTGCGAGTTTCTTTTAATTATAGGGCTGTAGCCTAGTGCTTAGAGTAGAGCGTCGGACTCAACTTGAAGGCCAGGGGTTCGATTCCCGATGCCACTTAAACACTTTGAGCAAGACACTTAACTCTGCATTGCTTCAGTTCACCCAGCTGTAAAATGGGTGCCAGCATTAGCTGGGGAAATTGAGGGTGTGTATGACGACCCCCCAGTCCTTGGACTGAACAGCCGTACGTAGCCTTCAGATGCGCCGCGCAATAGCTGCGGCTGAGCTGTCGGTTGCACATCTGGTCATTAGTGCAGGTGTAATCAATTATTATTTATTTTAATTCTGATTATGATACTTTTACTGGGAAAGTTAACTTGCTTTCCCTTCCCTCACTTCCGGTCATTCTAGCTAGCTTCCCTTTCCCTCGCTTCCGGTCATTCTAGCTAGCTTCCCTTTCCCTCACTTCCGGTCATTCTAGCTAGCTTCCCTTTCCCTCACTTCCGGTCATTCTAGCTAGCTTCCCTTTCCCTCACTTCCGGTCATTCTAGCTAGCTTCCCTTTCCCTCGCTTCCGGTCATTCTAGCTAGCTTCCCTTTCCCTCACTTCCGGCCATTCTAGCTAGCTTCCCTTTCCCTCACTTCCGGTCATTCTAGCTAGCTTCCCTTTCCCTCACTTCCGGTCATTCTAGCTAGCTTCCCTTTCCCTCACTTCCGGCCATTCTAGCTAGCTTCCCTTTCCCTCACTTCCGGCCATTCTAGCTAGCTTCCCTTTCCCTCACTTCCGGTCATTCTAGCTAGCTTCCCTTTCCCTCACTTCCGGTCATTCTAGCTAGCTTCCCTTTCCCTCACTTCCGGCCATTCTAGCTAGCTTCCCTTTCCCTCACTTCCGGTCATTCTAGCTAGCTTCCCTTTCCCTCGCTTCCGGCCATTATAGCTAGCTTCCCTTTTCCTCACTTCCGGTCATTCTAGCTAGCTTCCCTTTCCCTCGCTTCCGGCCATTCTAGCTAGCTTCCCTTTCCCTCACTTCCGGTCATTCTAGCTAGCTTCCCTTTCCCTCACTTCCGGTCATTCTAGCTAGCTTCCCTTTCCCTCACTTCCGGCCATTCTAGCTAGCTTCCCTTTCCCTCACTTCCGGTCATTCTAGCTAGCTTCCCTTTCCCTCACTTCCGGTCATTCTAGCTAGCTTCCCTCTCCGTCACTTCCGGTCATTCTAGCTAGCTTCCCTTTCCCTCACTTCCGGTCATTCTAGCTAGCTTCCCTTTCCGTCACTTCCGGTCATTCTAGCTAGCTTCCCTTTCCCTCACTTCCGGTCATTCTAGCTAGCTTCCCTTTCCGTCACTTCCGGTCATTCTAGCTAGCTTCCCTTTCCCTCACTTCCGGTCATTCTAGCTAGCTTCCCTTTCCCTCACTTCCGGTCATTCTAGCTAGCTTCCCTTTCCCTCACTTCCGGTCATTCTAGCTAGCTTCCCTCTCCGTCACTTCCGGTCATTCTAGCTAGCTTCCCTTTCCGTCACTTCCGGTCATTCTAGCTAGCTTCCCTTTCCCTCACTTCCGGTCATTCTAGCTAGCTTCCCTTTCCCTCCCTGTCATTCTAGCTAGCTTCCCTTTCCCTCACTTCCGGTCATTCTAGCTAGCTTCCCTTTTCCCTCACTTCCGGTCATTCTAGCTAGCTTCCCTTTCCGTCACTTCCGGTCATTCTAGCTAGCTTCCCTTTCCCTCCCTGTCATTCTAGCTAGCTTCCCTTTACCTCGCTTCCGGCCATTCTAACTAGCTTCCCTTTCCCTCACTTCCGGTCATTCTAGCTAGCTTCCCTTTCCCTCACTTCTGGCCATTCTAGCTAGCTTCCCTTTCCCTCACTTCTGGTCATTCTTGCTAGCTTCCCTTTCCCTCACTTCTGGTCATTCTTGCTAGCTTCCCTTTCCCTCACTTCAGTCAATTTTGCTAGCCTCCCTTTACCTCACTTAACTTAATTCTTGGTACACCTATTTTGCATTCCATAATGATATGGTTAATAAAATCATTTTTGCAAAAATTAATACATAAGTAATTAGATATAATCAATTTATGTAATATAGCAACCCATTTTTAATGAATTTTTGTTTCTTTATTTATTCGGATATAATGAAATTTCTAGAAAGCCTTAATATTCAGACTAGGCCCATCTGATTTTTATATAATCTTATCTACTATACTTGTTTACTAAAGGTATGTTGCAAAATTGACCCCTTCAGAAAGGTATAAAAGGACAACTCTTTCTTTATATTGAAAGAGGAAAGAAGAGATCATATATGCCCAAACCTTATTAATTACTACTAGCTATGCAACTTTGTTTCAACAAAGATGTACTTTCTTTGTTATTGCATTTTTCTCCTGTTGTCTCTTCTTTTTCTGTTTTCTTTCCAATTCCATTATAAACCAAGTTTTTACGAGTATCTAGAGGGTATAATTTTGAAGTTTTAAATAATAACTTGCACAAAAAACTCAATCATTTTTAAGAGGCAGTTTTGAAATTTTGGGTGTTTTACATGTCTGATTGTAGAGACCTTGGCTAAAAAACTTTATAAGAAATTAATGTAGTTAATAAAACTTATTTATGCTGGCATTTTCATATAAAGTCAAAGTGTAAATGGGTTATGATACAAATTCTCTTATTTAGTATAATATGCCATTACCAAAATTGAATAAGTAATATTACTTCTTTTAATCTATATTACCTCTCGCCGGTTGTGTGCCTATGTCGCCTAAAGTGCGCCAGGGTGCACACAACCCCCCTGCCTCTAATAAATAAAAATACTTCTTTTAATAATTTTACTAGAAGTCTAGCGGGTATAGATAAAATCTACTGAACTATGTGCTGACATGATCTTTTCTGCTTGTAACTATTCTTAAGCCTTTCATCTATATCATAGTTGATGTAATTAGTGTACATGTACATGTATGACAGACAGTTGCTATAACCTGGCTTGGCATTAGTTTTATGATGCTGGGTACCTAAATTATGAAAGTTTTCTAATTGCTACAGATGGCTAGAAGTTCGTCTTCGTGGTCAGTAGTTTAGCCTAGTCCAATTTCCCCCACTGCAGCCTATTTTGCATCATGGGTGGCCAGTCCTCCAAGCCGCAGCAGAGGGTGCTGATTGCTGTTGACGGCTCCAGCCACAGCCAGAACGCATTCGACTGGTACCGCACCAACCTGGCCACGCCAGGGGAGGATGTGATTCTCTTCCACACTGGCAGCCTGCCCAGCCACCTGGTGGCGCCCACCGGAATTCCGGCATCCGATAGCGACGTTCGACAAGCCGAGGAGAGCTTGAGAAAGCGGGTGGCCCGGCTGGAGGAGAGCATGATGGAGCAGTGCAAGCAACACAGCATGCAGTGCAGGTCGGCTGGCGGGCAGGCATTGAGGCAGAGAGCCAGATAAACACTAACAAAGGCACTAAGACAAACGCTAGAACAGACTGACAGGCAGACACTAGGGCATTCTGACAGACATAGACACAGACACTAGGGCAGGTTGACAGACAGACAGACAGGCTGGCAGACAGACACAAAGACAGGCTGGCAGGCAGACAGACACTAGGACAGGTTGACAAGCAGACAGACACTCAGACACTAGGATAGGTTGACAAACAGACAGACAGACAGACACTCAGACACTAGGATAGGTTGACAAACAGACAGACAAACAGACAGACAGACACTAGGGCAGGTTGACAAACAGACAGACAGACACTAGGGCAGGTTGACAAACAGATAGACAGACACTAGGGCAGGTTTACAGACAGACAGACAGGCTGGCAGACAGACACTCAGACAGGCAGGCAGACATGCAGAAATAGTTACAGTCTCCAACTCCACAATATGTGCCCCACAGCGGCGCAGAGTGGCGCATTAATCCAGTAAGCCAATGAACTCAGTTGTGGGTGCACGCGCACTGACTCTCGGCCGCCCGCAGGTGGAAGTACGCCGACTCGCTGAGCCCCGGCCCGGCCGTGGTGGACGCCTCAGCCGAGGAGAAGGCCGACCTGGTTGTCATGGGAACGCGCGGCCTCGGCACTATTCGCCGCACAATCCTGGGCTCAGTTAGCGAGTTTGTCATCTCGCACAGCCGCAGGCCCGTGGTTGTGGTGCCCCCGCCGCCTCAGCAGTAACTGCTATGACTGCAAATGCTATGATAACTATATGGGCCGCTCGGGTAGCATTTCCAATAGTCAGAAAGAATACTGACTCCAATACAGCCAAGTCGTGTCCTGAAAAACAAAAAATTGCTTATATTTAACTTCTACTGAAAGTAGCTTACACGCAAATGTTCCGAGTGGCCCGTGTATTTGGCTCGTGGACTTGTCGTTCAATTTTTTTTAATAGCTAAAATCCCTTAACAGCCGCATGGCTAATTAATCTAATTATGCTCCAAGTAATTCTCTGTTTCAGCGAGTTTTGTTTTACTGCAAATCCAGTTTTTAACACCAGGTTACTGCTCTCTATCAGATCTACACGTATTCTCACTATCTTCTGCAGGCGTGCAGCACTGGGTTTGTATTGCTGAAAATTCATGCAAAAAATTTCTCCTTAAGCCGTTCATACTATTTATTGATTAAAATTCCTCGCCTAAATAAATACATTTCCTATGCGCCTGGTGATTGCCTAATTTATAAATTAACTTTAGCTCCCAGTATATAAAATTTGGGTTTTTCTGAACATACCGGCTGTTCTGATACTAATGGGAATGTTGACTTGCCTCCCTTCCCTCACTTCCGGTCATTTTGGCTAGCCTCCTTTTCCCTTTCCGGTAATTCTGTCTGGCCTCCCTTTCACTTCCGGTCATTGTGTATTGCCTCCATTTCACTTCCGGTCATTATGTCTGGCCTCCCTTTCACTTCCGGTCATTCTGTATCGTCTCCCTTTCACTTCCGGTCATTCTGTCTGGTCTCCCTTTCACTTCCGGTCATTCTGTATCGTCTCCCTTTCACTTCCGGTCATTATGTCTGGCCTGTCACTTCCGGTCATTCTGTCTGGCCTCCCTTTCACTTCCGGTCATTCTGTATCGTCTCCCTTTCACTTCCGTGATGTAACCGCGATTGGTAGATTTAGACATGGCACTCTTTGCGCTTCGGCCACCATTCTGAGGGATGCCACAGGTGCGCTTGTCACATCTAAACCACCAGTCCGAAACTCAGCACTGTTTGCACCAGATCCCACCGCTGCCACCATTTTGATGTAACCGCCCTTGTCGCCTGTCCGCTCCGTAGAGAGACGAACGCATGGCTAGAGGGGGCAATGACCGTAGGCTGCCTATGACCGGGCAATGACCTGACGGACCTCCAGCACCAGACTGTCCCGCCCACATGATTAGTAGCTTTGGTAGCGCTTCGTGACCAGAGGGCCAAGGACCCACATGGACCCCACCTGTAGCCAAGGTGCAATAGTTGGTCACTCGGTCATGGTATGACCGAGTGGCTGCCACCACTCTATGTGACCTGGCGCACCTGGATCTTTCTACCAGACCTCTCGAGGCTAGAGCCCCGCCTGGATTGGTTACCAGGGGATTTAGGCTAACAGGGGAGACGCATGCAGCCGAGTACAGGGACTCTGCTTGGGGCATGATCGGGAACTCTGGGCTCAATCCTGGAGGATTTCTCAGCAGGGGATCCTTTGTGGCTGTGAGCGAGGCTGGCTTGCGACTTTGTTTACTAAGAGTAGTATGAGGCGAACATGTACTGTCTACAGTTTAGATTGCTCAGGGCGAAGGGACGCGTTAGCATGGGGTTGCAACCTTCCTACTGCCATTCTGTGCCAAGGCTCGCTAATCCCTCTACTGCACGCACACGCGGCCCCGCAGCACGCACTCACAGGCGGGCTTTGCACGGGGAGAGGCCATTAGCTTACCCAAACTTCCTTATGCTTTGCCACCCCGGGAGAAAGGCTTAGCAAGCCATGAGTGAAATGATGGTGAAAGATTGAATAATGATGAAGTTAGTTAATAGTTAATAATTAGGCCCTTAGGCAAATAAGCAGGCAATTAGGCGGCTTCACTATTGAGTAAAATACAGCAAAAGATACGGTATCACAATTGGCTCAGCTCTCTAATCAGACAATGGAAAATAGGCAAACCCCGGATAAGCAAAGGCAATTAGAGCACAAATTAGTAGCAGGAACTTACCGGCAGCTGCACAGAGAGAGAGAGAGGCGGAGTGACCGAGGGCGGCTGTAGGCTGCAGTCAGGCAGACGGTGAAGCGGCGATGCGCTGGAGCGACGAGGCGCTGATGTAGATCAGGCGATGCTGATGATGCGGGCGGTATCAGACCGCTGGCCGATAGGCGAGCTCACTTGGGGAGCTAAGGATAACTTGGCGGTAACAGACCGCGGACCGGCAGGGATTCGTCTTATAGACGAATGGGTCAGAACTCAATCTGACAGCAAGTCCAAAGAAGGACGAGGAGAGGAACAGAGATAAACTCAGTTGAGTATTCTCATGCCGAAATCGCTTCCTTTTATAGACCTCACAGCCGCCTCCTCAAGGTCGTTACCATGGCTCCCTCTCTCTGATTGGCTGCCGGCAGAATGACGTCAGAATGAGTCATGATGAGAAGCATGAGACCGGCATAGCAACATGAGAAATCGGGAAATTGCGCAATCCGGAGGTGGGGTGGGGGGATAATTGGCGCAGCGGGTGGTCGCGAAAGTGTTGCGCAAGCAAACATTGAGAACAATAGGGCTGGGGTCGAGAACAAAGGAATTGGAAATCGGGGATAATTGGGGAAAACTGAGAACAATGGAAAAGTAAACATTGGAGAAAAGGTGATAATTAGGTGCGAAAACGAGAACAAAAGAAAGAGAAAATCGGAGAAAATGTGATAATTGGTGGGGGTCGAGAGAACAAAAGAAGCAAAAACGAGAACAATAGAAGCGGAGGTGGGGTGGGTGTCACATGAGAAATTTGGGAAGGAGAACAATAGCGTGAGAAAAGGTTGCGCAAGAGAGGGGGATGAGTCATCGATGAGTCACCGAGGGGGAGAAGGGGTCACACGACTTGCGTCACCGTTTGGGAGTTTGAGAGGGGATGGGGAGACGGTGAGCACACAAAGTACTGTAAGTAGACACAGGGAAAGAGGGGACAGCGCAGGAAAAGAGTGCAGAGGGAGACAAAAAAAGGGAGGAGGTAGAGAAAGTACAGGAAGAATAGGGCGGGAACAGAAGAGATAGGGTAGAGGGGGAGGTACAGAAAGGGGTAGGGGCTCCGGAAAGGCAGGTGTGGCGGCAGGAGAGACGGGACCAAGGCAGCAGGAGGGGTGCAGCAGAGCGGGAGTCTCCAGGCCCGGTCGGAGACCTGGCCGAGTCTCGACAGCTCTGTGCAGAGGGTGCACGGGATAGGAGGCACTTTCGAAAAAGTTCCCATGCCCTATCCCGCGACCAGAGCGTGGTTACATCACACCCCCACTGCCTTTTGTGACGGAACTGGTTCCGTCATCATCACTGCCCAACATGGAACCACACAGACGGGAGCGGGACCTCAACCGAACGTGAAATCACAGAATTAACAATCCGCGAGCGGGAATGGAAAAAGGCGATAAAATAGAGGGGATAGCAATAAATTCACAAAACGAGATACATAGGTTGGAGTGCAATACAGAATTTCAAAAATTTCAACTGTTGCTGTGGCTAAAGTGGGAGGGGGGAAACACAGACAGCGCAATAGTAGGGAGAAAAATAGCGAATTGTCAACAATAAATTATCATAATTGGATAGAAGCGCAGCTGGGAAAGAGAGGAAACGGGGAAGGGTGAGGGAAGTGGGGAAAAAAAAGGGGGGGAAGGGTTGCTAGCACACAGCCAAGGGCAGAGCCTCGGGGAGAATGACAATTACACAGGGGAAAAATACTAATGCAGCGCAGTAAATTAATAAGCTAATTTCGCCGGGAGTTCAACCGCACGGAGGCCTAGCGTCCTTGAAGGCTCGGACCCCGCTTCAGCCAGTCAGAGGGCTTCGGGGCGATCGGTTGTAGGCTGGGAGGCGCCGCGCCGTGCGCTGGCCACTGTATAAAAGGCGCCACTGATAACGGGAGCCGGCTGCCTGCAACCTACACGGAGTCGCAGTTTCCAACCAAGGCACTCAGCGCGATTTTCCAAACTATACAACTACTCGGTAAGTCCCATCACCAACCTGATTTCCTTTCGCCTATACGTTAAACGAAATCCACCCACTTGCCATGCCTTTCATATTAAACTGAGCCAACTGTAGTAGTACAATATGTCTTTTCTTACGGTACTAAGAGTGAGAGGCCAACACAGACTTATTTTTATGAATTTGATTGACGCACAACAAAGACTCGTATATTATTAGTAAAAGGTGGCATATTAGAAAAACAAGTTTTTATTAGAAAAATAGTGAAATTAAAAATAGTGGCACACACAGAAACACACACACAGGCCTCATTCACATCTCCGAAACCCTCAAAAACTTAACAGCCGAAAGAGTTTGAAAGAGGAATTAGTCATTAATTTGACTGCCACCAGTTTGATGTACTATTATAAAAGAGAAAGGGGAACCTACCACCACCTTGGCGCATTACTAAAGAAAAGAAAAGGAGGATCCGCCACCATTTTGAGAGAGGTTGCTAGGGAAAACTGCCACCATTTGTACATTACCAGGGAAGAGAAAGAGGGACCTCGTCACCAATTAGAGTGGATTGCACGGGGAAACTGTCACCATTTGCCCTTCTACCAGAGGAGAGGAAGACGAAAAACTGCCTTCACTTTGAGGTGTATTATTAAAAGAAGGCGGGGAATAAGGCTACCACTACTTGATCACCTAGAGCTCAAGAGAAGGAGAGGGAATGAAGAAATGAAGAAACCCCCAAGAAGGCCACTATCACACGCCATAAAGTTAAGATCCCCATCTATCTACATCCTAATAATTTGCTAGTTTCCTAACTCCTATCTCATCCCTTAAATTCTCATTTTCAGGATTCCGGCCGCTAGTAGCCGAGCCCATCCTTGAAGAGGAGTCCGACTACGAAGCGCCCGAAGACAGCCATTCAGAGCCGGACGCCCCCTCTGATTCTGGGCCGGCTGCGCCATCTGGTGACATAGGCGCCGCGGCTCCCGGGCCATGCGACCGCCGAGCCGCCAGCGAACCAGCGTCCGGGGCCGGTTGGCATTCGGTACCACCGCCGTTGTCAGCCCGAGCGCACGCTCCGCCGCCGGTCGCCGCGGTGGCGCCCGTGGCTGCCGCTCCACAGCCCTTGCCAACCCCTGTGGTGGAGACCGACGGCTCCTGGCACTTGGTCGTGCTGTCGACGGCCCTAATAGCCGGTCTCACAATGCACTGGCTACTGCTCTTGGAGCTATTTCTGCGGCTTCCCAACTGCTGATGCTGGTGGTTCTTAATGCTTACTTAACTTACTAATTCTAAACTATCTGTCCCCATAACTTGACTTTAATTACTTACCTGACTTTACATTGACTAAACCACTGGCCTACTCTAAACTAATTGCTGCCCCATTTGCCTGATAAACTTAATTACATCGAATGCCCCCCCTATTGCCTCATCGAAACCAATTAAAAGTTTTCCAAAATCGGACTTTCACAAAGTGTGAACAAACACACGAAATCAGACCTAAAGGTGCTAATTTCCTACGGTCCCAGACTTCCATTGTTCCCAGAAAATCTTAAACAGCGGGCAGGACCTCCTGTGGAGCAGACCCATAGAAATTTTACTAGTTTCCAAGTTAATATTTACTGATAGGGAATTAACGCATACTGTACGGGCCTAATTTTCGAGCTAAAATCTTAGATATTTAAACAACACCAACGAGCACGAGGTCACAACATAAATTCGAGTAATAGAGGGCATACGTAAATACGCGAAAAGCGGTCTCCAACGGGGCAACACGAGCAAAATTTCGACACGCGAATCGGGGGGGGGGAATTAAGCAATCACTGGCTAGCTACCGATCTGTTACTCAGCGGGGGTCGAATGGGAGACTCACACCTAGCAAGTAAACCTTTTCTGTTCGATAGTCTATGATAGCATGCGTACTGGCTAGAAAAGCACTACCCAGGAGGGAAACTGCTGCTGAATTGCCAACGACCAGAAAGAGGATTCTCACCTCTTCTAGCCCAATAACTGCTGTGAGGGTGGCCTGGCCTAGCATCTCTAATTCATTGCCCGTGTAGGACACGGCCTTCACACATGGGGGCTCCAGGGCCTCCACACTCTGTCCGGTAATTTTAGTAAAGTCTTTGACTGTTAGCAAAGACAGCGCACTGCCCCCATCTACCAGGAGGCGGGTGGGAACATTCTCAATTGGCAACTCTACAACAATATCTCTCCCGCGTTGTCCTCTAGCTGGTCTTGGCTGATAGAAATCGGGTACCTTCTCAAATCTAAACTTCTTGCTGGGCGGACGTGGCAGGTTAAGCTGGGCCCTAGAGAGGGAACGGGGCTGAGTTCGGGCCGGGCCATTCAGCCCTCCCACGGGTTTCCCGAACCCGGGGGCTCTTCAGGCGTGGAAGGAGGAGGCATCAGAGCTTGCGCGCGCAGCTGGGCGAGCCTCTCCTGCCTCTCCCTGGTAGCCTCGTCTAACATATCTCTGCCCCACTCCTCTAAATCTTGCCTATGGCGATCAGTGGCGCACGAAGCTGCAATTGCTGCTGCTGCACACCCGGCGCCGGCGGCGTGGGCGCCTCCTGAATTGCAAGCGGCGGGGGCTGGGGTTGGCGCCAGTTCCTACTGCTATTAGAGCCGCCCTGCCCCTGCCTCCAGTTCCTGTTGGGAGTGGCGGGGCGAGGGGGCCTCATCTGCTGGGGCAGCTGGGCAACAGACTCTGCTGTCGCCTTCATAGTTTCATTGAGCTGCACCAGCTGGTTGCGCAGATCCTTTTGCGTTTGCTCTAGCGCGCCCAACCTCTCTTGCATCTCTGATAGGCCGTCACCGTCCTCCTCCGTCTCGTCAGCTTCCTGGTTCACCATCCTGACCCACTTGCGAGGGGGCCTGGGTGGCTGCTGAGGTTGCAGACGGACTTCGGTGCGGGACTCAGACCTGGGCGGGCCACTACTGTCCCATTTCCCGGCTAAGTCTGCGGCTTCTAACAGGGCTTGCTGCTGTTCTAACACCTGCTCAATTGTCTGCCAGCGACGGCTCAACAGATCTTGTCTGACCTGGCGGGGGAGCTTAGCGTGTTCCAAGTAGGTGTACACGATTTCTTGTTCTCTCTGCTCACCCTGAATCTGAGGAAACATGGCCGTTATCTGAGATCTTATCATAGCAGCAAAAGCACTATGTGATTGGCCGGGTTTCTGGCTCAGATTCTTCAGCTTATTTCTCTTAGCCAGATCAGTGTTGGCCTCGCCCAACTGCTCTCCTAATCTAGATACGAACTGCTCAAAGGGCAATTGCCCGTCCAATCCTAAGGCTAAGTTCTGAAATTCACCTGGGAGGTGCGAGATGAGCACCTGCTTCCTAGCCTGATCTCCTACAGTTCTCTCCGCGTCCAGCTTGTAGATCATTCTCTCTACCCATTGCACAAAACAGTGTTCGCCGGGAGAGAACTTTTCTACGTAGATTTTCGGCCTCTGGGCGTCTTGGCCCATGTTTAGCTGGTTAAACGCATTGGCTATAGCGGCAACTAAGTCTCCTAGCTGCGGGACTGCCTGAGGAGGATTCTGGGCTGCGTCCGGGGAGCAGCGGCGGCTGCTGCGCCACCCTGATTGGGAGCGGGAGCTGCTACTCCTTCATCTGGTTCCTCAACTACTACTGCTTCTGGAGGCTGAGGGACCTGGTTACCAGCGGCTGCGGCCATTGCGGCTGCGGGGGCGGCAACTGCTGGGGTGTCAGCGGCCGAGGGTGGTTGACCAGGGGCGTCTGCGCACACAGCTTCTACGACCCTATCTCCACGCGCCCGTGACATGTGAATGCCGGATAGCTGGGGGAGTACCCACCACCGGGAAGGAAAAGAAAAGAAAACCGGGGCAACTACAGGTAAAGACCGAAAAGTTGATCCGAAACACACAAACACAGACAAAACTCACACACTTGCGGCGTCGAAGAAAACAAATTGAAAAACGGGTGGCTCCACATAATTCCATTTAGGCAGTCCTAACGGCTTCACTCGGCAAAGCACACTGACTCAAACTGCGGCTACCACTACCAGTTGTCTATGGCACATCCTGACAGGGAAAAATTGGCTATTCAGAGAGACTTGACCTTCATTTTGCGGCCATGCTAGGGAACCCAAATGCCGACCGTAAACGGACTTACGGCACCTGTACAAATTCTCCCCTAGGGTTGCGCGCCGGACCCCATTTCCTTAAGAAAGCTACTACGAAGAAGCGTTGGCGCCTGGACCCAAAAACCCAAGTGGCGGGAGCAATCCCCATGGAGGTCCTCCCACTTTACTGCCCTTGCACAGCCGGAAAACCGTCGGAGTCCAGTGGGGCTTCCACCTCAGGACTACCAATCTTGTACACGCAGCTTCACAAAAGGCGGGAATCCAGCTCCCCTACGTCTAGCAGAATCCACAAAAACCAAGACCTCCCCTTCTGTTCAGAGCGAAGGCGCGCAGCGGGAGTCCAGACTAAACTGTCCCCGAAGTTTTCAGGTTAGGCGGATTACAAGCCTGAAACTCTCGCCCGCTTTCCTAGGATAAACAGACCTAAGTGAGTATCTTCCTGAAATGCTTGCCCCTCCGATACTCCACCTTTGCTGCAGCTCGAAATAGCATACTTGGGACCTTTATCTGATGGCGGAGAAAGTCCTACAGTTGTCAGCCTCTCCACTTTACTGTACTTGAACGCCCGGTTCTACCAGGAGACAGCGGTACCTCCATCTAGGTTATTCCAAGTTGCCAGAGACGTCAACCCGTCTTATTGACCTTGCGGGGCACTGGGGTGGCACTCTATGTACCGGGGCTTTACATTAGGGGACTGCATGCAACCCTGCGTCTAAGCGCTTAGTGGGCTGCAGTGGCCAGAGGGGAAAAGAGTTGCGCAATAGCGCCTTCCTGGGCCAGGCTGACAAGTCGGGCAGGAGCGCCGTTCTACCGGGTCGGGCTGATTGGCACACCCACCTCCCCTATCAGACTGACAGCAGGGGGGAGGAATTACTAAAGGAGGAGAATGCAGCAGGAAACATTACGAGATCACTGGGGGCCACCAGACTTCCAGTACACCATTCCAATACTCACTGAACTCCACTATCAATAGGATACTATGGGATCTACTATTTCCAGCCACTGCACCAGCCCAAATGCAACCAAAGCAGTTACTACCGGGTCTGCAATACAGTGGGGAGAGTCAGCAGACACGTTGGGATCGAATCCCAGCCATGAAGGCACCAGGGGTTACCGCAGAATTCAGGTCCGGGCTGATCGCAGGTATTCCATAGGAGGTGACACTTTTTTTAGCCCGAGATTTTTGAGTCACACTGATACCCTACAGAGATACAATCACACCGCTATTCCCATTCCTGCGAGACTTTGGTATCCCCCAATGTTTCCAAGGCCATGACTACTGCTTCCCTTACTATGCATATATAGCGAGTTCCCCATAGCCCTTGATAGCTGTTCATTCTAATGGACAAACAAAACACGCTCCGGTCTCTACGCATTTCTAGGATTAACTGAGCGATCAGGGAGAGCGACTGTTACACTCCCCGAGTAAAAGAAAGAGGTAGGACAAAGGAAAGAAATGCTTCGCTTCCAGCTTCCCTGTGCTTGCGTGATGAGGCTTCCGTACCTGGCTGGCTGTCCACCTCAACACTCACACAGTTCTGCTGTAGGCTAGGCGAGAGAAAGAAAGGGAGGGGAAATAAAGCATATTACCATGAAATAGAAAGTGAGTCCGGAAAATTCACTTTCGCAGTTCTTCACACACTCCGTTACCAGGTAGCTATTCTGATTGTAATCAAATCCGCTCGTCTACCACTTCACACTTTCTAGCGCTGAAACTGATCGGCTAAATTAATTTTAAATTGAATCAGGGGCTTTTGGCGAATGAATGAATTTGGAAATTTCGAATGAATTGAACGAATTCGCAGCCCGAAAAATTTGAAAAGTTACATTAATATTTTTGGATTTTGTTGCCTCACGCCATGGGAGAAGAGAATGACGATTGGCGATTTTTACGATTGGTAGATTTAGACATGGCACTCTTTGCGCTTCGGCCACCATTCTGAGGGATGCCACAGGTGCGCTTGTCACATCTAAACCACCAGTCCGAAACTCAGCGCTGTTTGCACCAGATCCCACCGCTGCCACCATTTTGATGTAACCGCCCTTGTCGCCTGTCCGCTCCGTAGAGAGACGAACGCATGGCTAGAGGGGGCAATGACCGTAGGCTGCCTATGACCGGGCAATGACCTGACGGACCTCCAGCACCAGACTGTCCCGCCCACATGATTAGTAGCTTTGGTAGCGCTTCGTGACCAGAGGGCCAAGGACCCACATGGACCCCACCTGTAGCCAAGGTGCAATAGTTGGTCACTCGGTCATGGTATGACCGAGTGGCTGCCACCACTCTATGTGACCTGGCGCACCTGGATCTTTCTACCAGACCTCTCGAGGCTAGAGCCCCGCCTGGATTGGTTACCAGGGGATTTAGGCTAACAGGGGAGACGCATGCAGCCGAGTACAGGGACTCTGCTTGGGGCATGATCGGGAACTCTGGGCTCAATCCTGGAGGATTTCTCAGCAGGGGATCCTTTGTGGCTGTGAGCGAGGCTGACTTGCGACTTTGATTACTAAGAGTAGTATGAGGCGAACATGTACTGTCTACAGTTTAGATTGCTCAGGGCGAAGGGACGCGTTAGCATGGGGTTGCAACCTTCCTACTGCCATTCTGTGCCAAGACTCGCTAATCCCTCTACTGCACGCACACGCGGCCCCGCAGCACGCACTCACAGGCGGGCTTTGCACGGGGAGAGGCCATTAGCTTACCCAAACTTCCTTATGCTTTGCCACCCCGGGAGAAAGGCTTAGCAAGCCATGAGTGAAATGATGGTGAAAGATTGAATAATGATGAAGTTAGTTAATAGTTAATAATTAGGCCCTTAGGCAAATAAGCAGGCAATTAGGCGGCTTCACTATTGAGTAAAATACAGCAAAAGATACGGTATCACAATTGGCTCAGCTCTCTAATCAGACAATGGAAAATAGGCAAACCCCGGATAAGCAAAGGCAATTAGAGCACAAATTAGTAGCAGGAACTTACCGGCAGCTGCACAGAGAGAGAGAGAGGCGGAGTGACCGAGGGCGGCTGTAGGCTGCAGTCAGGCAGACGGTGAAGCGGCGATGCGCTGGAGCGACGAGGCGCTGATGTAGATCAGGCGATGCTGATGATGCTGGGCGGTATCAGACCGCTGGCCGATAGGCGAGCTCACTTGGGGAGCTAAGGATAACTTGGCGGTAACAGACCGCGGACCGGCAGGGATTCGTCTTATAGACGAATGGGTCAGAACTCAATCTGACAGCAAGTCCAAAGAAGGACGAGGAGAGGAACAGAGATAAACTCAGTTGAGTATTCTCATGCCGAAATCGCTTCCTTTTATAGACCTCACAGCCGCCTCCTCAAGGTCGTTACCATGGCTCCCTCTCTCTGATTGGCTGCCGGCAGAATGACGTCAGAATGAGTCATGATGAGAAGCATGAGACCGGCATAGCAACATGAGAAATCGGGAAATTGCGCAATCCGGAGGTGGGGTGGGGGATAATTGGCGCAGCGGGTGGTCGCGAAAGTGTTGCGCAAGCAAACATTGAGAACAATAGGGCTGGGGTCGAGAACAAAGGAATTGGAAATCGGGGATAATTGGGGAAAACTGAGAACAATGGAAAAGTAAACATTGGAGAAAAGGTGATAATTAGGTGCGAAAACGAGAACAAAAGAAAGAGAAAATCGGAGAAAATGTGATAATTGGTGGGGGTCGAGAGAACAAAAGAAGCAAAAACGAGAACAATAGAAGCGGAGGTGGGGTGGGTGTCACATGAGAAATTTGGGAAGGAGAACAATAGCGTGAGAAAAGGTTGCGCAAGAGAGGGGGATGAGTCATCGATGAGTCACCGAGGGGGAGAAGGGGTCACACGACTTGCGTCACCGTTTGGGAGTTTGAGAGGGGATGGGGAGACGGTGAGCACACAAAGTACTGTAAGTAGACACAGGGAAAGAGGGGACAGCGCAGGAAAAGAGTGCAGAGGGAGACAAAAAAAGGGAGGAGGTAGAGAAAGTACAGGAAGAATAGGGCGGGAACAGAAGAGATAGGGTAGAGGGGGAGGTACAGAAAGGGGTAGGGGCTCCGGAAAGGCAGGTGTGGCGGCAGGAGAGACGGGACCAAGGCAGCAGGAGGGGTGCAGCAGAGCGGGAGTCTCCAGGCCCGGTCGGAGACCTGGCCGAGTCTCGACAGCTCTGTGCAGAGGGTGCACGGGATAGGAGGCACTTTCGAAAAAGTTCCCATGCCCTATCCCGCGACCAGAGCGTGGTTACATCATCCGGTAATTCTGTCTGGTCTCCCTTTCACTTCCAGTCATTCTGTCTGGCCTCCCTTTCACTTCCGGTAATTCTGTCTGGTCTCCCTTTCACTTCCAGTCATTCTGTCTGGCCTCCCTTTCACTTCCAGTCATTCTGTCTGGCCTCCCTTTCACTTCCGGTAATTCTGTCTGGTCTCCCTTTCACTTCCAGTCATTCTGTCTGGCCTCCCTTTCACTTCCGGTAATTCTGTCTGGTCTCCCTTTCACTTCCAGTCATTCTGTCTGGCCTCCCTTTCACTTCTGGTCATTCTGTCTGGCCTCCCTTTCACTTCGGTAATTTTGTCTGGCCTCCCTTTCACTTCCAGTCATTCTGTTTGGCCTCCCTTTCGCTTCTGGTCATAATTTCTGTTTCCCTTTCGCTTCTGGTCATTCTTTCTGGCCTCCCTTTCACTTCCGGTCATTCTGTCTGGTCTCCCTTTCACTTCCGGTCATTCTGTCTGGCCTCCCTTTCACTTCCAGTCATTCCGTCTGGCCTTCCTTTCACTTCCGGTCATTCTGTATCGTCTCCTTTTCACTTCCGGTCATTCTGTCTGGTCTCCCTTTCACTTCCGGTCATTCTGTCTGGCCTCCCTTTCACTTCTGTCATTCTGTCTGGCCTCCCTTTCACTTCCGGTCATTCTGTATCGTCTCCTTTTCACTTCCGGTCATTCTGTCTGGTCTCCTTTTCACTTCCGGTCATTCTGTCTGGTCTCCCTTTCACTTCCGGTCATTCTGTATCGTCTCCTTTTCACTTCCGGTCATTCTGTCTGGCCTCCCTTTCACTTCCAGTCATTCTGTCTGACCTCCCTTTCACTTCCGGTAATTCTGTCTGGTCTCCCTTTCACTTCCAGTCATTTCTGTCTGGCCTCCCTTTCACTTCCAGTCATTCTGTCTGGCCTCCCTTTCACTTCCGGTAATTCTGTCTGGTCTCCCTTTCACTTCCAGTCATTCTGTCTGGCCTCCCTTTCACTTCCGGTAATTCTGTCTGGTCTCCCTTTCACTTCCAGTCATTCTGTCTGGCCTCCCTTTCACTCTGGTCATTCTGTCTGGCCTCCCTTTCACTTCGGTAATTTTGTCTGGCCTCCCTTTCACTTCCAGTCATTCTGTTTGGCCTCCCTTTCGCTTCTGGTCATAATTTCTGTTTCCCTTTCGCTTCTGGTCATTCTTTTCGGCCTCCCTTTCACTTCCGGTCATTCTGTCTGGTCTCCCTTTCACTTCCGGTCATTCTGTCTGGCCTCCCTTTCACTTCCAGTCATTCCGTCTGGCCTTCCTTTCACTTCCGGTCATTCTGTATCGTCTCCTTTTCACTTCGGTCATTCTGTCTGGTCTCCCTTTCACTTCCGGTCATTCTGTCTGGCCTCCCTTTCACTTCTGTCATTCTGTCTGGCCTCCCTTTCACTTCCGGTCATTCTGTATCGTCTCCTTTTCACTTCCGGTCATTCTGTCTGGTCTCCTTTTCACTTCCGGTCATTCTGTCTGGTCTCCCTTTCACTTCCGGTCATTCTGTATCGTCCTCCTTTTCACTTCCGGTCATTCTGTCTGGCCTCCCTTTCACTTCCTGTGATTCTGTCTGGCCTCTCTTTCACTTCCAGTCATTCTGTTTGGCCTC